>JASVEL010009434.1:0-59460 GCA_032618575.1 Nicotiana noctiflora
AGAAGAAACTGAGACGAGGATGGGTGCTGTGTTCTCAAATCAGAAATGGCTATGACTTCATCAAGAAGCAGCAGCAGCTTCCCGTTCTCTTGAAGAAGAAAGAGCTCCGCGCTCAGTTTTTCTCGCTCAATGCCTTTCAGATTTTTGGCGTTTTTTGTGTCTTTTTGTCTCCTAGGGTCTTCGTCTATTAGCTCTAATGGAGAAGATAACTCGTGGGGGAGGGGGCTCTGTTATTTCGTTCAGCAAAAAGCTTCAAGAAGATGATGAACGAGAGGGTAGGATTCCGTTTTTGCACTGTTGCAGCGCTACGGTCTCTCCTTCTGAGGCCTCATTTGTTTTTTTTAAGATTAAGACGTCTGAATCTGAATACACATCTGAATATTAAGATGTGTATTAAGATTAAGACATCTGAATCTGAATACACATCTGAATATATTAAGATGTGTATTAAGATCTGAATACTAAAAATTAAGACCGTTTGATTTCTAACATCTGAATGCATAAAATTTATCTTTATTTGAAAAATAATAAACATAAAATTCAAATGAAATACTGACTAATCTAATTTCTATCAATAAAATATATAGTTTTTAATAATATGACAGTTGTTGATGGTGATGGATAACGGGTGAATGTCGATTAGAGATAGTGGTTGGTGGTAATTTTGATTGATGATGACGGTTCATGCTAGTAACTAGTTGTGATTGGTAGTGGTGGCGATTATGATTGAGGGTAGTGGTGGCGGGTGATAATAGATAATAATGGCGGGTGGTGGTTTGTGATTGAGGAAGGTGGTGGTAGATTATAATGATGGGCGGTGCCGACTGTGGTTGGTGGTGGTGGTTGACTATGGTGGTGGTAGTGGTGGTGGTGGTTTACTATATATGGCGGTGGTAGTGGCATGGTGGTAGTTGATAATAGTAGACGGTGGCGGCAACTAATAATGAATATGTGATAGCATCTTAATGAAATTAAGTCTCTGTTATAAATCTTAATCAAACAGACCTATTCAGACTCATTAAGTGATTGTGAAATAAAAAAAACAAACGCACTTAATGATTAAGATCTGAATAATTAAGATTCAGACTTTAAAAACAAACGCACTTAATGTCTTAGATCTGAATGATTAAGATTCAGACCTCCATTAAGTGCAAACAAATGAGGCCTGAATGTACCCCTGGCGTCTTTTAGGCTTATTATATTAGAAGAATAGGGTTTGGGTGTTTGGTCGGGTCGGGTTGATCCGTTTTTGGGTTGGGTTGGGGCAAAGCTTGAGCTTCTAAAATGTGTGGCCCAATTCAATTTAAAACCAGTTTTATTTTTAGCAAACTTCATTTATAGCCCATCGGCCCAAACATATTTCATTCTATAGCCCACAAATTAACCCATACAAGTTATAGCCTAAAAATAATGACAATCCCTAGCCGTCAGCTCCCATCCGTATTTCCTACTCCTCCAGTCGTTTGTTATTCTCCTCCCACTTCCATCATCGATATAATCACCACCAATCCAGCTTATTTCCACCGCCTTCCTCACACCACCGCTCCAACTTATCTCCACCATTAAACTCAGTACCACCGATTCACCTTATTTTCATAAGTAAATTTCTATCTTCCTCCCAAAACACTCTCAAATCTCATCCACAAAATCATCGAGACGAAAAACCATCCATTACGAAAAACCATCCATTGCGAATTAATATTCTGCTAATTGGGGACACATTGATTTCTTGCACTCTTTCTTCGGTACCCCTAAAGCTCGATGAGTTATTATTTGTGAGGATGATGACTTAATAAAAATTTTGAGCCACAAGATATGTTTAGTTGAAAAGAGATAGCAAAACGTGCGTTATTTAAGTAACAGACGGAAAGAGGAACGGCATCTGTTGGTAAAAGAAACTGTTGCACAAGAATGTCAAAAATTGTGGATGTGCATTTTGTGGTTCACAAGACTATGAGAAATATGATTTTTATGTGATAAATTTAAAGATACGGCTATCTTGAAAGAATTTTACATTTGTAATGTAATGTTTTCTTTCTTAAATTGGTATACACTACATAAAATAGCAAAATAGATATAACTATACAAAAAAATATACAAAATAGATTGTCACTATACAAAAAATATACATAATAGATGTTACTATACAAAAAAAACTGTCACTATACAAAAATACATGATACACTCCAAAATATTAGAAAATACACATTATACACAATTTTTATACATTTTTTAGACAGATTATACATTCATACAATATTTATACATTGCAAAAAAAAAATTCTCCATTGCGCTAGGTTGGGGTCAAACCTACGACCATTTGCTTAAGAATCAGGCGTTCTACCCACTTAGCTACAAGCACTTATGTTGTCATACTCTTTCTGTTCGGCTAGTATGTGCAATATGTTTGGGCCGAATAGCCAATATATATAAAATATGTTTATATGTGAATAATGTGGGGTTTTGACACTACTACCACAAATGTTTATATGTGAATAATGTGGGGTTTTGACACTACTACCACAAAAACAAAACTATTTATCATTGTCTACTCATATGTTTTTTCTATCAATAAGCTAATTATATTTCTTTTCCATAGTAGTTTTTGTGGTGCATTTTTTCTTTATTCTCCAATTCTTTTTTATTTCTATGCTTCTTTTCTTCTTCTTCTTTTTTCCTTTCTTCTTTTCTTTTTTCTCATTTTCTTCTTATTTTTTCTTTTTTTCTTTTCTAATTTTATTTAACTTCTTATTTTTTTAATATTCTTATTTTTTTCATAATCTAATTTCATTTATCATTTTCACTAAACAAAAATTACACAATAAGAAAAATAATTGATATAGTAAATATTTATTTATATTTTTTTAATATAACTAGTACAATATACCTTTTGTTTTTTTTATTTCTCATCTTTTATATCCAATTATTAAACTGAAGTAACAGTGGTTGCCACTTGCTCTAATACATTGAATATCACATTGACTGTTGTTGAGCACCATAAATTATAAAATCAAATTTTAAGAATCAACACGTGATTGTCATACAAACTTTGATCTCCTTCCCTATAAATATTAATACACACTCTACCATTAGCAGTAATACAACCAGTTATATAGCAAGAAAACATAACCTACGGCAATCAAATCTCCATATATACTAGTTAGAATAAAAATAATAATAATATTAAAAAATACAACAAAAATATAAGTAGCAAAAAATACTTCTAGTACCATGTGATACCAATATGGTATATATGTATACCAACAGAGTATATGATTTCTTTAGAATATTGCTACAACTATCTGCGACAAATTTACATGCTCATATTGCAAGCTAAATAATCGTAAAACAACTTGCTCATTTTGTATACTAAGAGGATATATAGTTGTATAAGATATAACTATAAACACTATTAATACACATAATTTATGTCAATCGGCACAAAAATTTCAACACTATTGCAACTATATAAATAATTTCATAATAGAATTTACACAACTAAAACAACCAAAACAATGTGCAAATTACCATATGATATCAATATGGCATATAACTATACCAACATGGTATATAGTTTTACTAGTTAATTCCCAGCAACTATATGACTATACTAATATTACATAGTACACGAGAGAGAAAAATAGTGTACCACATATTTTTAATATAATAAGGTATTTCAAGATATTGTACTATAATACTATTATTAAAAGAAAATCAAATATTATACCAATTGTATATTTGTATATCATTTGGGTATACAATACAAATTCGTCTTCTTCTCTGGTTCAACTATATTTCAACCCAAATTTCTAAAATTTACAACAAAATCTCCATCAAATTAACTAAAACTTTAGCTACAACCTCCAATCAACTTTCCAAACTAACCCATATAGGATCATATCAAAATAATTAAAAACTCAAACAAACCAAGTTATGAGTTTCAAGGTCCATCAATGGAATTTAAATTTGAGGATATAGATTTTGCTCCTCTAGTGGGTGTTGTTAACATGGCGTCATCTTGTTCATCTATCGAAGCTTCCAGCAATTTCACACACACACACGTAATGTTTAGACATTTCTGCTGCTTATTCCTATAGTCACCAATCTTGAAAAAAGTTCCCTTTGACAGCAACAATCAGAATTTGGAAAAATAGATGATAGAGAACATAAGCCTCGAGAAGAAGTTTCGCAACATACTGCTCAGCGGAAGAAACAACACTTACCTATTAAAACTTCATCTACGCCTCGCGCCATAGTAGCATCTGTTCCAAGGTCTCCAGTGAAATGGCAACTTTAGCAGAGCTTTCATCAGTTATCCATTTTCTTTCTCGTGTTATTTGGAAGAGGCGTAGAGACTTCATTAGTTAGGATCCCTTGGCATTCCGTAGGTTCCACATTTATGTTACTGTCCTCATGCATTTTGGAAGTTAGAGGCTTGAGAGAAGGCAAGGAAAAAATGGGTAAATACCTTTTATCAATAATAAATACCATTTTAAAATATTACACCCTATAAATACCTTTTATCCTTTATAACAAAAAATCTAAATATAGTGATATCCTACAATTAAGGTACCATATATGCCAATTATTATTTTTCATAAACCCTTTACTCCATTGCCAAAACTGTCGTTGCCTTTCTTCCTCCAACACAACCCATATACATGGCATCATTGCCACCATTTCTACTTCCATCTCCAGCCAAACACTCTTTCAGGAAGTCCTATTTCTCTTCTCGCATATAAATACAGATTCTTATACAAATTTTATACCTATAGTAAGAATATATTAGTCAGTTATATTCAAATGTACTTTGTATTAGTTAGTTGTATTTAAATGTATTATCAATATGTATTCAGTTGTATTTCTGTGTATTAAATTTACAAAAAGTGTTATTGACCTGTATTCTTTTAAAAAATGTAGTTGTATTTTTTTGGTTCTTTCTTCTTCTCACGTTTTCTTGTTCAATTCTTTCACCAGATACATATTAGTTTTTATTCTTTTAGTTCTTTGAGTTAAATTAGGAGACTATCATGTGATTTGATTTCCTTCTATTTTTAACAAATATATGTTCCCTTAAATTGTGCAATGCGTTACTATATTCAACAGAAATTGCGTTTGACTACATGTAAATACATAAGTCAATTAGCTGGAGGTCCCATTTTTCACCTTTTTTTTCTTGTATTCAAGAATACAACACCTTAAATACATGAAATACACTATATAAAAACATAAAAGGTATGTATAAAATGTAATATAGCAAAAGATATATGTAAATGATTAATTAGGACTAAAAGATGGTGCTTTATGAAAAATTCTCATAGTTTTTTACTCGTGGGTAGGAGTATAAATAGTTTGGGCCTCGGTAAAGGGTAAATAGTTTAGGATTAATGGGTACAAAGTGAGATTTTCCCTAAAATGATAGGCATGAACTCATGCACAAGCTCCTCAACAAACATAAACATTTGCATCCCACAAAACTTGAACAACTTAGGGCTATCTCCAATGGTGCATTATTTTTTGTATCAAATCTAAATTTGGTGTAAAATTTGATTTTTGTTTTGTCCAATGAAACGCCAAATTTCGAACCATTTTAGTGAGTGAATAGTATCACACCAAATTATTGTTTATCAACATAAAATTTGATTTATTATTATTTTAATTATTTTTTGGACTTTTAACTTATCATATATTGTGTATAATTAATTTTTATATTGAGATCTTTGTAATTTTAATTTTATATCCTTTTTTTGATACATTAATTTTTGTATATATTATATTTATATAAAACTATGTCGAAAAGATGTTGAACATGCATTTGGAGTTTTGCAATCTCGTTTTAAAATTGTTGCAGGTCCGTCACATTTTTGGAGAAAAGAGGTGCTACGTGATATAATGAACACATCTATTATACTGCACAACATGATAATTGAGGACGAGTGTGATCTTAATCCACCAATTCAAGATGCACGTGAATGTCCGGCTCTCAGGGTAAAAATAGCAGTAGATGAACATCACCGATTTGAATAATTTTTTGCTCGACACAAAAATATTAAGGATAAAGATGTGTATTTTGGCATTTCGTAATGCATTAATCGCACATTTATGAAAAAATAGAGGCAAAAGTTGAACATTTATGCGGTACTTAAATTAATTTGACTGTGATGTAATGTTTATTTAATTATTTTTTATCAATTATTTCACTTTTAGACAATCTTTTTGTGCGATGGCTGTTGAGGAGAAAGAGTGGTCAATGTGACTTCAATTTCACACAACATTAACATATGGTGACTCAAATTCACAAAATATTCTACAAATGATTGATTAACAAACTATTAAAGTATTACTAGTCAGTCAACCAATGCTCTAGATTGACTATATTGCAAGGTTTAAAAAATATGGGCAATATATGAAGTTGGATCAGTGGCGAAGCCACATGGTCATATGGGTGGTCAATTGACCACCTTTCATCTAAAAATTAGAATATGTATTTAAGTAAAATATTACATTTAGTGTTATATAACACATATTAAATACCTTTGATTGGTGCATCATGGCTTCTACAATATTTATACATCAGAAAAACCATGTTCAATATTTAATCAGTATATTGTCCGAGATCAGGTATATTTTGATTTTCCTAACTTAAAAGTATACATTAGTAGCATGTTACTTGCCTATTTTTCGAATTACTTATATGGCTTCTTAGGCACGAATACTTATGTATAGTTATCTTTTTTTAGTTAGTATAAAGAGTTTTTTACTCTATCCACGATACAAGTTCAATTGTTTATAGTTGAACTCAGAGTTCAAGATATTAGCACATTTAAAATTTAAAAATTAACTGTGATATTAAATATTTAAAATATTATACATAACTTCATTATATCCAACATGGAATATATATTTATTACTTTAATTGTATACTTCTTTAACTTGTAAAATTATTCTAACATGATTTCGTTAAATTTATTATTAACACTCTCTAACGAAAAAAGAAGTAGATAAAAAATTTAAAAGAAGAAAAATTGTGTTCTTAATGTC
Organism: Nicotiana noctiflora; assembly: GCA_032618575.1. NCBI lineage: Eukaryota > Viridiplantae > Streptophyta > Magnoliopsida > Solanales > Solanaceae > Nicotiana > Nicotiana noctiflora. The sequence goes on from JASVEL010009434.1 coordinate 7,042, forward strand.
AGGAGAGAAAAAATAGAAAATTTTGTTTGCATTCGAAATTCCAAATTTTAGGAGTATTTATACCCATTAAATAAGGAAACCATTTGAGCTGGTAAATGGTATTGATTGCATAGGTATGAAAAGTAAATAGTTTAGGTATCCGTATTTAAGGGTAAATAGTTTAAATTTAATGGGTATAAAGTGAGTTTCTCTCTTTTTTTTTAAAGACAGTTTCACTTTTGGCCCCTAGACTGAAACTTTTGACAATTGTTGGCCCACAAATCTATTGTGCAATACGAAGCCAAAAACTAATTATAATAGCTAGATAAAAACTTAAAGGTAGGTACAAAATTCCCGCTTCTCCTCCGTCTGTGTATCAACAAAGCTCCTTGACTTCTAGAACTTGATTCTTGGTATTAATTACTGAAGTCTATCAAGATGAAAAATCGGAATGTGATTCAAATGGTAACACCTCAAAGTAAACACAAACCAATTAATTGGAATGATCGATGTTAATACCAAAAAACAAAGATGATAGATGATTTCATAGGATATAGAGTATTGTTGACAGGAAGTTGTGAAAAAAAAAGGATTCAAAAAAATTACTATTACCTATTACATAGAGATTTTGCTTGCCTATATGATGTTCCTGGTGAAAGTAGATTAAGTTCATTACTAAAGTTTGTTGGGTCTTTTGGACTCTACAAAATATCCTGAAAAGTCAATGAATTGAAACCACTTGAGTAACACAATTTATGCGTTATTAACAGACAATGAATGAAGTTTAAGTATGATGAAAAGAAAACAATCAAACTGTAAAAGCTCGAGAAACAAAATAGAAATCAATGTTAAACATTAAACGGCTTGTAAAACTCACATGTAATTTCATCATAGAGAAATCTTCTAAGCAACATGCAATAGTAGCACTATGCTCACGTGAACTAGTATTACTTAAGAAAGAATGCTCAAGTAGCATCAGAGCTGTCGGCCGATCTGTAGGTTTTCTCTGAAATCAGTACCTGAGGAAATCCTTTCCTTCCGAAGATAATATTTCTGGTACAGTGCAATTGCTTCACCACATAATGGAATATACGCCAGCTTGACTAAGTGAATGCAACTCCCGATGCATGCTACAATTTTCATTCTTTTGCTTTAAATGTTTGATTGGCTTTTCTCATTTAGTTCTTTTAGAATCCTAAATCTTGTATTATGTTATACATTAATGATGCAGGTTGTCAATTTGTTAATTATTTGGTTGAAGCCTTTTCTCTCTTCATCTTTTGATAAAAGTAACACAATACATAAGATCTTATACCTAATAGTTTGGAAGCCTTTGATTACGAGGTAGAGGACTTGGGCACTTTAGGTAAGTAACTCATGAGTTGTATGTTGTTTTTTAACCCACTAATAGAAAACCATTCTCAATTGTGTTATTTTGTCCTGTAACGACCCGATCGGTCATTTTGAGGAATTAAGCTCCATTCAGCAGCATAAGGTCTGGAACAACTTCAAAATATGAGTATCGACTTACGTGCATGGTAGAATTCGGCTTTCGGATGGTTTAGAGTCAAATTTAGAGAATAAACATTGTTTGGAAGTTAGAACGGTGAAAAATTGATCGGAATTGTACTTTTGGGTAAACGACCCCGGAATGGGTCATGGGTGATCTCAACAGCTTCGTATGGTGATTTTGGACTTAGGCGCGTGTCCGAATTCATATTTGGAGGTTCGTAGGGTAAATTGAGGCATTTCTTCGAAAGTTGAAGTTGGAAAATGAAGAAGTTTGACCCATAGTTGAATTTTGGCAGATCGGGGTCGGAATGCGATTCCGAGAGTTGGAACGGCTTGGTTATGTCATTTTGGACTTGTATGCAAAATTAGCGTCATTCCAAGTTGGATTGATAGGTTTCGACATGAGATTCGTTACTTGAAGACTTGAAAGTTCATAAGCTTGATTTTTGGTATTCGTCGTTTCGATGTTGTGTTATGTGATTTGGGACTTCGAGCAAGTCCATGTTAGATTATATGACTTGTATGTGTGATTGGTTGAGGTCCCGAGGTCCTCGGGTGTATTTCAGATGCTCAATGGGTAAATTTTGAAGTTAAAAGGAAATTTGCAGTAGGCCTTATGTTGTTTTCGCTTATGCTGCTTGCGAATAGCAGAAGCGGTGTCGCAGAAATGGCTTGATAGTCGTAGAAGCAGAAAGTGGAAGTTGGCTTGGGAACCGCAGAAGCGATGTACGTTCCGCAGAAGCGAAGTCGCTTCTGTGATGGATGAACTACAGAAACGGTTGGTCGGCTAATTAATAGAACCGCATAAGCGGTTGGTTTTCCACAAAAGCGGGGACCGTAGAAGCAGTTCCTGAACCGCCAATGCGGAAATCACTGGTATGAAATAGAGTAATCCGAGGGTTTATTTCAAAAGTTAGATAAATTAAGATTTAGCTCGGGAGAAGACAATTTTGGGTGGATTTTGAAGAGGAGATCACTGGGTAATATTTCCTTAACCTCATTTAGTTGTTTTCTATCAATATCTAGTTAAATCCACCATTAGAATTTGAATTCAAGGTCAAAATTGGGAAAAATTGGATGAAACTTCTTAGACTTAATTATTGTGTTTTGGGTGGGTATTTGACCTCCAATTTGGGAGATTCTTATATGGTTAGACTCGTGAGAGTACGAGGTTTCTGAAAATGTGAAATTTTTTTGATTCCGAGTCGTTGGCCTGAGGGGCGTTTTGGTTATTTTACCTAATTTCGTGCTTTAGCTTTGAATTAAATGATAGAATCAGTTGCTTGAGATGTTAATTACAATGTGTGATTTAATTTAACAGATTTAAGCCATTTGGAGTCGAGAACCCGTGGCAAGAATGTGGTTGCTAGTTGATTTTAGCCGGTTTGAGGTAAGTATCTTGCATAACCTTGTGTGTGGGACTCTCCTTTAGGATTTGAGTCTTCTCTGATGATTGTATTCCGTGCGGGAGGTGATGAATGCGTGCCTAGATTTCTTTTTGGTAAATTTTCCCTTTTGGGATCTTAGACCCTCGTAATCACCGAGTAGATGTTATTGATACGATTGAGTTCCCTGTTATTAGTTTCACCTCTACATGTCTTACTTGGAATTTATTTGCTCTTCTTGAATTATTCTTGTTGCCTAATTAATTTTTACGCGTTTTACTGAAGACAATTACCCTCATATAGTCATATTATCCTTCCTAGCCACTCGCATTTATTTGAGAGTCATAAACATTGTATCTCATGTAATTAACTAGTCTTAATTGGAAAGAGGTTAGATATCTTATGATTAGTTGACATTTCCTTAATTGAAATTTATTTGATTCATGTTAACTTCCTTATTATTTGGATACTCCTTGATTGTAAGCTCATCTGTGACTGCGTGCAAATATATTACTTGTCCAACTGTTGTGGTTACCGGTGTAGCTATTACGCACTTATTATGTCTTGTTAATTGTGGAAGTTATCGTGTTTTCTTGGGTTTTCATGACCTTTCTTATGTATTGTTGGTATCCTTGCCGGGACATTATTAATTCTATTGCTAGTTCCCTTGCCGGGACGTTATTGTTTTTATTGTGGATTTCCTTGCCGGGATGTTATTATTTATGTTGTGGATTCCCTTGCCGGGGCGTTATTGTCTTCTATTGTTGACTCCCTTGTCGGGATGTTATTGTTTTATTATTTGGGTGAGGAAGAGTGATAAGGCACGAAGGGTGATGCCGTGCACATGTACATTTATGTTGATTGGGCTGTAATGTGGGATACCAAGAGATCCCTAGCACATATATTGAGGATACCAAGATTTCCCCAACACTTATATTGAGGATACCAAGAGATCCCCGACACTTATATTGAGGGTACCAAGAGATCCCCGGCACATATATTGAGGATACCAAGAGATCCTTGGGATACCAAGAGATCCCTAGTATTTATATTGAGGATACCAAGAGATCCTCGGGATACTAAGAGATCTCCGGCACTTATATTGAGGGTACCAAGAGATCCTCGTGATACCAAAAGATCCCCAGTACATATATTGAGGATACCAAGAGATCCTCGGGATACCAAGAGATACCTAGTACATATATGGAGGATACCAAGAGATCCTCGGGATACCAAGAGATCCCTAGCACACATATTTATGCTTGAGACTACAGGACGATATCCTAGGAGATCCCCTGTTAAACTCACTTTGTCCTGAGCTTATCTTTTTTGTTGATTCTATCTGTAGATGCGTGATTTTGCCCCTACCAGAGATTTTTTATTTTTTTAGCGTAAAATATTTAGTTTAGGCCTAATATAGTTATCATAGCTAATTTTGACTCTTTCACTTTCTTTTTACCTTAAAATAAAAAATAACAAAAATATATTTTTATTAATTTTTGTAGTCATTTTAAACTTGAAAAATACAAAATAGTACTTTATATTTTTTATCTTTATTAAAAAAACAAAAATTACAAAAATAGTTTTATTAATGTTTTGTAGTCATTTTAAACTTAAAAAAAAAATACAAAAATAGTACTTTATATTTTTTATCTTTATAAAAACGAAAATTATAAATAGTTTCATTAATATTTTGTAGTTACTTTAATCTTGAAAATATAAAAAAAAATAGTTTTGTTTTAATTGTCGGTCTTATTTTTATAGTTATTTTATCTACATAGGATTAATTAAATAATATTGTGTTCTTATCTTCAGTTCCGGGCGAAGAATAATATTTGGGTTTAAACTACTCAGTTTTATAATTTTCGGACTTAGCCCATAATAATCCGAGTCCACTGCACATGGGCAACACGGACAAAATACACCCATCACTCTACCCATAACCCATGTGACAAAAACAAAATAACCCATACAATATACAACACATGCAAGGCACAACACAAACAAAGAATGAGGACCTTACTTTTAACGTGGAAGACACTGTTCGATCTTGGCTAAGAATATACAATACATATAGGAAGAATAGACTATTTGGTGGGGCTGGTTTTTAAAAAGAAAAGCAATACATACAGTGGGGGCATTACACAATTGAAGGTTTTTTCTTTGGACTTAAAAGAAGCAGAAAAACATTAAAGGAAGGGACACTATTGGGGCCAACTCTTCATTAGAAAAAAGAAACAATATGCCCATACCTACAATATATATAACACACGCATACAACTAGACAAAAGGAGGAGGTGTCATTTTCCACTCATTTTTTCTGGACAGCACCCACTCTTTGTCCCATTGTCCCCCATGCTTTGTCTTTACACTTGAGCTCCCATGGAATAAAAAGCCAGTTTCCACACTCTCATCGGGGACATGCAGAAAAGAGGAGGGAGTCAAGGGAAGGAAAAAAAAAATGAAACAGGAGGGAGCCAAGGCGGGGGAGGATTGAGTCTTCATCCTCATTCTTAAAACAAAGAAAAAAAAACGAAAACAAGAGGGCAGCGAGTTACGGGTCCAGCTGCTTCCTCATTTGAAAAAGAACCAACAAAAAACATCTCCATATGTTGCATTCTTCTTCTTCATTCCTAGATAACAGCCGCAGCGGCTCGACTCCATAGCTGCCAGCAACCGACACTCTTCATCACTCACACACACGCACGACTTCACCTCTCTCGTCGATGTTGTCCCTGTCCAAATGACCAGTCGTCTCCATCCAACGAGCTCCCTCACCACACCAAGCAACACACACACACAAAAGGGGATGTAACAGAAAAAAAGAAAGAAGAAAAACGGGCAGAAGTTGGGAACGAGAAGTTCTGTCCGGGGTGAGGTTCCGTTTGAGTCCGCGTCTGTTAGTCGAGCGTTGAAACCGTGTTGTGAACGAAGCTATGTTTCATCGAAAATTCAGCATTGTTTCGTCGAATCCTTAGCATAAAGGTCGGTCCCAAATCTTTGTATTATGTTTTGTTGAATGGCCACAAAGTTATTAAATTCATGATAGATTTTTGGATTTGCTCAAAAAATACATTCTGTGCATAGGTGTGTTTAAGAGGAATTTTTGTACGTTTTGTCTTTTGTTTCCATGGATAACTTTATGCATTTTGTTGCCTTTGTTTCATGGTTATTACGTTTTTTTTTCTTAACTTTTGTTTCATGAACAAGTTTAATAATTTCTTGTTATGCGTAAAAAGAAAAATAGAAAAATATTGTTTCACTTGTTAGATTAAAAAAAAAAAAGTTGTAAATTAACACTTGAGTCAAGCTAATTCGGACTGACATGATCCAAGATAAAGCCATTGAATTGGTTCTTAATATATATTTTTTGCGCTACGAAGAATTGATATAGGAACAAGATTGGACTTAGTATTCCGCAAGCATTTGTTTCCTGTAGTTTACTGTGATTACTAGTATTGCTTCAATTTTCCTACCTCATTAATTTAAGTGAGTCATGGTTAAAGGAACGTGAAAAAATAAGGGTGGTCACATATAACTATTGAAATAATTAAGTTTTTTTTTCATAAATTTGGGCCTTCGAGTTAAGTAGCGAATTCGAATTAAGAGGCTTTACCTTTTATTTTTATTTTTTTTGGAATTCGGACTTGAATTTGAGGCCCGAAATTTGTAACGCTAATTAATTAGGTCCTTGTTAGAGACAAATTCGATAGGGAATCATAGTCGCTTTTAGGTATGTTTTTTTTAATTAAATGAGACGAGTCCCGCCAAATAAAATACACAAGTTGTGGGGCCCTCATAAATGTATATATAAAATATTTAGATTCTAGGGTGTGCCGTTTAGCGGATTTCACGGCATTCCCAAAACAATAATGTCTTAGTATCTTTCGGCGCGTATTTCATAATGCTATCTCCTTAAACCCGGGTGCCCATTTATGTGACCCAAATCCAAGTCTCGACGAAGTCAAAACGCGTTAAAGGTCACAGGTGTACCGGTACGGTGTGATCCGAAATACGTTTTCACGACGTTGCAATTCTTGTAAAAATAATGATAAAAGTGGTAAAAGAATCTTAATTTGCACATAAGTTAAAGCATGTTATAAAATTAGATAAATAAGCCGAATATGACAGTTGAGCGACCGTGCTAGAACCACGGAACTCGGGAATACCTAACACCTTCTCCCGGGTTAACAGAATTCCTTATCCGGATTTCTGGTTCGCGGACTGTGATACAGAGTCAATTTTTCCTCGATTCGGGATTCAAACCAGTGACTTGGGACACCATAAAACTCCCAAGTGGCGACTCTGAATTAAATAAATAAATCCTGTTTCGATTGTCCTTTAATTGGAAAAACTCTCTTTACTCTCGCGCTCTCGCGGGTGCGTAAAAAAGAGGTGTGACAGCTCTGGCGACTCTGCTGGGGATGATACCAGAACTTCGGTTCAGGGTTTAAGAATTCGAGCTCAGTTAAATTGTTGTTTTTGTCTATATCTGATTTTATTATATGTTTAATTAATGTGCTATATGTCTACCGCTTTGATACTAGTTGCACTGTATATACAAACTGCTATATGTTTACCGCTTTGATACTATTTGAACTGTATATACAAACTGCGCCGAGTCCTTTCTTTCTCTCACACCCGGGGATGTGCTCACTGGTTGAGACTCCCTATTCTGTTAGTGTCATACCCCGAAATAATAAAGAGGCTCGGAAAGTTTCTAAGCCGGTTGGCCTTTTGGTTCCCGGAAAGGAGCTCCTTCCTCAGCCCGAGTTGTCCGCTTGGGTACACAGTCTAGATCACATACCGAGGTTCTGAGCTTAGAATAACATAACTGCATACCGGATCCCTAGTAGGAAACGCTTATTTGCATCACGTTGCATTTGACTTAGGGGACTCAACACAGGGGTTGGGTCCGTCTAGGACAGGCAACCTGATATGAAAGACCATCCTGCTATGCCATGTTTGTTTCAAGCATGTATTATTATGATGATTGGTTAAATTCCTGAAAAACAAAAAAAAAGAAATAGAATTTTGGAATAGAAAAATATCAAAAATATTGACGAAATGCTGTCGAAAATTTAAAAATTTGAAAAATAGGAAGAACAATTTTGTTGAAATAATTGGTCATAAAATAATCCGACCGAACTACGCTGGTTTGATTCTCCCCATTAGGTGGGATACGTAGGCAACCCTCATCGGGTCCAACCACCCCTTTAAAAAATCAAAAAAAAATGTGTGTTTAATTTTGTCAATAAAATCAAAGTGATGCCGTTTTTGCAAATAACCGAATGTTCCGAAAGGACGCCGGAAGGCTGTTTTTTGCAAAAATAGCCACTTTGAATCATTTTTAATAATTTGCGGGCACAGCCTTGAAATATTCCTTGTGGAAATGTTGCAAGGCCATAGCCACAAAATCAAGTCCGGGTTCACACCCCTTTTGCAAAAATAACCAAAAAATGTTGAATTTTTGATTTTGTTATAAATGAGTCGGGTGAGGCTATTCTTGCTCAAAACAGTTGAAAGGTTGTATCCGCAAAATTAAGTTTGAGTCATCACTCAACTTTTCAAAAAAAATAATCACTTTATCAAATAAGCCATTACATGGCCGGTCCTTGCATAAATAGCCACTTTTGGCATTTGAACTTCTTCAGTCTTGTATTGGCCTGTGTCGGTGCTGAATGATGCCCCATAGGCCCCAGGATTAAATTTTGAATTTATATCTTCTTGATAAAATTTTGCAAAAAAGAGCCACTTCGTCTAAATAAGCCATTACATGGCCAATTTATGAAAAATAGTCTTGTGTTGGTTTATGGTGATGCCGAACGATGCCCCATGAGCCACAAGATAAAAAAAAATTCAAGTTTATCTTTCTTAAATAAATTTTGCAAAAATAGTCATTGTGTCAAATAAGCCATTATGTGGCCAATTTTGTAGAAATAGTCATAATTGACACCAAATATTCTTAGTCTTGTAGAAATCTCTAGCACAAGGTGTGAAAGTTTTTTTTCATCGAGTTTGTAGTTGGAGTCGGCTTCTACAATTTTTCTTCAAAAAAAAATCAAAAAAAAATCAAATAAACATCTCTTTATTTCTTGCATTAATTTGCAAGAACTACGCTGGGTCTGATTCATGCGGGGTCATGATACGTAGGCAATCTCCATAAGATTCGACCACAACTGTATATGTATATATATATAAAATAAAAAATAAAAAATAAAAAATAAAAAATGTAAGTTAATAACAAGAGAGGTTTTCAAGGATAATGGAAAAGGAAAAGCTGGAATGATGCATGTAGCGAATACATATATGGTTAATTGACTAGGTGCATTACATCCAATGTGCGATAACATATCTGTTAAACTCTGTGAACTTACAAGTTTGTTGCATTTTCAGAAAGTTTAGCGGTTGGCTTGACAGAATATTCTGGCCAATCACCATTACCATACTAGATCAAAAGGGCCAATTCTAGCAAGCATGTCTAGTTCCGGCAAAAGTCTCGATGGAGAGAAAACAGAGATACAACTAATGAAAGATGAGGTGGACCGGTTAAGACAGCAAATAACAGAGATGCACCTAGCCTGGGCTAGGGGACAGTCACCACCAAACCTTCCTACTCTTACACCAGTTCCAGAGCGTCCGCCTATTGATCCCTCGACAAGTGCACCAATCTATCCATATTATCAAGGGGAAAACCCTTATACATCCCAGGTTCCACCAGCTAGACAAAATACTCCTCCTCCGGTCACCCCTGTGTTTTCGTGGCACCTCCACCTGCTACTTTACAGAAGTTGTCCAGTGAACCGCTTTTCCAAATGCATGACAATCATTGTTATGATCCCGAGCCTACCTTTAAGGCTCCTGAACCGCATTCACACACCCCTCACTGGGATAACCCGGCAGAAACCGGAAAAGCACTTCAAAAGTTTGGAGCATCAGGAGGTTATTCGGAAAGTTAAGAGCCTGGAGCAATCCTTCAGGAATATGCATGGTTTAGGCAACCAAGTCAGCGTTGCTTAGAAAGATCTATGCCCATTTCCAGATGTCCAGTTGCCCACTGGGTTCAAAATGCCCAAGTTTGACCTATACGAGGGGATGACCTGGCCCAAGCATTCATCGGCCAGTTTCAATATAATATTGAAATAATCCCCGATCGCTTATCATTGCTAAAGCTAGAGAAGAAACCCGCCGAAAGCTTCAGAGAATTTGGGTTCCGCTGGAGGGAACAGGCAGCAAGGGTAGATCCCCCGATGAGAGAGAACGAGATGGTGGATTACTTCTTGCAAACACTGGAGCCAACTTACTTTAGTCACCTGGTGACGTCGGTCGGTAAATCTTTCAACGAGGTGGTCAAAATGGGCGGAATGATAGAAGAGGGACTTAAGTCCAATAAGATCTTGAGTTATGCCGCGTTGAAAGCAACAACTCAAGCTATTCAGAATGGCACAGGGGTTGCATTCGGGAAGAAGAAAAAGGAAGAAGTTGCGACAGTAGAGGAGGGTACTTGGTCCAGATCGAAAGGTCCTTCACCTCACTACCAAGCCAAACCCTACTACCCAAATCACCCTAATCACCCTCCCCGAAACACATATCCACCACCAAGGACTTACAATAACCCTCCAGGACCAGGTTTCCGAGGGAATCATGCCTTCAGAAAGGAAAAGGCACAAAGAACCTTCACTGAGTTGGGAGAAACTTATACTGCTCTGTTCCACAAATTGAAGCAGATAGGTTTGTTGAGTCCCGTTGAGACAAGATTGCCAAATCCCCTACCCCCAAATGTGGATCGCTCAGTAAGCTGTGAGTATTGTTCGGGGGCTTCCGGACATGATACCGAGAAATGTTGGAAACTGAAACATGCAGTGCAAAATCTTATTGACACCAATAAGATCGAGGTGCAGACACCAGAGGCACCCAACATTAATCAGAATCCATTGCCAGCTCACCCGTAGACCCAACATATAAGAAGTCATGCTTGGTAATCAGGAGGAGTTTCGGTGGTTTGTTTGTTGTCATTTCTTTTGTCCGAGTTGTTTTCGAGGTTGTGACCCGGATCTTGTTTTGAAGTGAAACCCTCTTATCTTTCCATTTTGGTCATTGCAGTTTGCTTAGTCATTTCAAGTTTCGTTTTAGTTTTGTATTTTTGTTTGCTTATTTGTATTTGAATCATTTCGCCGTTTAGTTTTATGAAACTTTCGGTCTTTTATTACCCCAAGTCATCTTTTGTTCAGTTCTTCTATCTTTAAGTTTGAACGCCGACTCTAATGACGTGGCATCGCACATAATTTTGGCTTAATATTAAGGGTTAATCATGAAGCAATTCGAAGATAATCAAGGTCATTTTAAAAAATAAAAATAAAAATTATTTGGAGCCCGAATCATGTGAGACTGGGGCAGGTAAAACATGAAGAAACCCTTAAAGGAAAATTGGCTATGCTAAGACGGGGTTCGCTCGTGATACTGAAATGAAAGTGTCATCCAGCAATACTTTAAAATGACAGATGAAAAGGCGAATGGACGATATGGTTATCAATCAGGGCACAAACAGAAGATGTCGTGAATATGTTGTTTGAACTTGGCATGTTTTGAAAATTAGAATGACGAAGGCATTTTGTTCTGCTATCCAAACACTTTATCCATCGTCAACCCTTTGAGCTTTAATTTAAATTCTTTCATACCCCTCCTTCGGAATTAGTTGCAAAGATTAGAAACACAAGTTTGAAAGACAAGAGAAGGAAGGGATAAAGAAAAAGAACAAAAAAAAAACAACAAAAAGAGATAAAGGCCTCATTTCACGACCCAAATCCAGTCGTGATGGCGCCCAACAATCAAGCTAGGCCAGCCAAACCAACAGTTTAATTATAACACCATACCAGTCCCCAAATGGACAACCCAAGAAGAATATATGAGTTTAAGAACTCCAATAATAATAATGCTGAACAAAAGTACTGACACTCCCAAAGATCCGGAGTCACAAGTCTAGAGCCTCTAACAAAACCCAACGGGAAATAGAGAGTACGATATAGAAGTACTCAAGTCCGAATACAAAATATAAAATAACAACTGGAATGAGAGGAGAAGCTAGGTTCTGCGAACGTCGGCAGCTACCTCAGCAACTCGATGTGACACTGCAAACGCTGGAAGATGCCCGTCTACTGATCCTGAGTACCTGAGTCTGCACACAAAAGGTGCAGGGAGTAGGGGTGAGTACTAAGTACTCAGTGAGTAATAAATATATAAAAGCAGCTGAAGGTAAGAAATCCACAAAATACCACGATATGAAGCTACACTACAGTCCGAATCTCATACGAACTAGCATCAACAGTACAATTCAGCTACCACAGAGTAATTCAACAAATAAAGATGCAATGCAATGCACATAACCGCTACGGCGTGTAGGCCCGATCCAATTTAACGTCGACGGCGCTCACTGGGGGTGTGTACAGACTCCGGAGGGGCTCCTACAGCCCAAGCGCAATACTGTTGCGGCGTGCAGCCCGATCCTCATATCAACCACTGCGGCGTGCAGCCCGATCCCATGCTCAGTCCACAATAAGCAATTAAGTCACAAAACAATTCATTTTCCTTATTTCCAGTTCTCAATTCATAATTTATGAAAAATACTTTAACTTTATTAATTTTGCAAAAGCCGGTGACTTAGCATTTCAAAAGTGTGATTTCAATTTCCAGGACTGAGATCGGTGATTTAAGCAATTTTAGCTATCACATAAATATTGTCCTCTAAGGACGCTACAGATCGGCACAAGGCCCCAAACAAGGCTTACAACCCACAAATATAGCAAATACAATGTATTTCCAACACTAACAACATATTATTCATTTCCGGGATGGACCAAGTCTCAATCCCCAATCACAATCAATCCCGCACCTGCCACGGTGTGCGAGCCACGCCATATTAGCGTCACAATGTGCTAAGCCGGGGTTTCGAACCCTCAGGCTACTATATACACAAACTACTCACCTCTAGCCGGTCGTAGACTCGTTCGCGATGCCTTTTCCTTTGAATTTCGTTGCCTCGTGTGTAGAATCTAGTCAAATAACAATAATTATATCAATTACGGGTCAAAGAATCATAACTCACTTCAATTTATATGAAATTCGCATAATTACACTAAGTTGGTAAAACCCGACCCGGGCCCCACTGCTCGGAAAATTCCGAAATTAGTACCAACGCGATCCTTATCTCGCCACGAGTCCGTGCATATAAAATTTATCGAAATCGGAGTTCAAATGGCCTTCCAAATCCAAAAATCCCGTTTTCAATATTTAGGCCACATTTCTTCAAGATTTCAACCCAATTTCATGAAGATTGATGTTAATACTACCATAAAATGATGTTTTTGAGTCAAGAATCTTACCTCAGACGAATACCCGATGACTTCTCAGTGATTTCCTCGAGTTTTCTTCTCTCTAGGGCTCAAATGTGTGTTTTGGGGGTGTAAACCCGTAATCCCTCTGTTCTGTGATATAAATTCACTGCCAGAACATTTTGTTCTACGCGATCGCGACTCGCTTCACGCGATCGCGATGTTCAAAAATTCGGCCTCACGCGATCGCGACTTCCATCACGCGATCGCGATGTACAATCGCCCGGCTTCACGCGATCGCGTCCTTCTTTCCTGCGATCGCGTAGCACATTTTCCCCTGGACCCATTTCTCTTCTACGCGATCGCGTAGATGATCCTGCGATCGCGATGTGCACCCGTTTAATTCTACGCGATCGTGACTTGTTACCCTGCGATCGCGATGCCCTAGCCCCCAGCTCTATGCGATCGCGTCCCCCTCCCCGCGATCGCGGAGAGCAAAAGTCTGCTGCGTTTATGACAGCAACCAGCTTTCTCTTTTCTTCCAAAAATGGTCCGTTTGGACCCCCGGATTCATCCCGAGACCCCGGGACCCCAACGAAAACCACCAACATATTCCAAAACATGATACGAACTTGTTCCAATCATAAAAACACCATACTAAACATCAAAATCTCCATTTACTCACGGATTCAAGCCTAATTTTCTTCAAAACTTCCAAAACTAACATTCAATCCAAAACCCGATCAAACGATGTCCGAATGACCTGAAAATTTGCAGACACATCCAAAATCACATAACGAAGCTACAGAAATTGTCGGAATTCCATTCCGACCCCGGATCAAAATATCACCTACCATCCGGTTTTCGCCAAAATTCAACATTCGCCAATTCAAGCTTAAAACTACACCGGACCTCCGAATTCAATTCCGATTGTTCTCCTAAGTCATAAATGATCCCCGGAACTAGTCGAATCATCAGAATCCGGTTCCGAGCACTCTAACTCAATAGTCAACTCTTGGTTGACTTTTCATATTCAAGCTTTCTTCAAACATGCTATTTGTTTCATTTTCAATCCAAATCACTCCTAACTCACCCGATATACTCTAATATTGTTTTAAAAGCATAATATATGTAAATGCAAGGTAACGGGGTGGTAATTCCCATAACGACGGGCCGGGTCGTTACATTCTCCCCAACTTAAACAAACGCTCGTCCGCGAGCGGGTTAAAAACATACCTGGAGCATCAAATAAGTGTGGATATCTGCTCCGCATTTCCTGCTCGGTCTCCCAAGTTGCTTCCTCCACAGGACGACCTCTCCACTGCACTTTCACTGAAGCTATGTCCTTGGATCTCAGCTTACGAACCTGTCGACCCAAAATGGCTACTGGTTCCACATCATAAGTCAAATCCTCATCTAGCTGTATCGTGCTGAAGTCCAACACATGAGACGGGTCTCCGACATACTTCCGGAGCATAGATACATGGAACACCGGGTGAACTCCCGACAAACTGGGTGGCAAAGCAAGCATATAAGCCACCTCCCCGACTTTCCTAAGCACCTCAAAAGGTCCAATAAACCTTGGGCTCAACTTCGCTTTCTTTCCAAACCTCATAACACCTTTCATAGGCGAAACTTTCAGCAACACCTTCTCACCTACTGAATAAGACACATCTCGGACCTTCCGGTCCGCATAACTCTTCTGACGTGACTGAGCTGTGCGAAGTCTCTCCTGAATTACCTTTACCTTGTCTAAGGCATCTTGGACTAACTCTGTCCCCAACAACCTAGCCTCGTCGGGCTCGAACCAACCAACTGGAGACCTACACCGCCTCCCATATAAAGCTTCATACGGTGCCATCTGAATGCTGGACTGATAGCTATTATTGTAAGCAAATTCTCCAGGAGGCAAGTAATCAGCCCATGAACCACCGAAATCAATGACACAAGCACGCAACATGTCCTCCAATATATGAATAGTACGCTCAGACTGCCCATCCGTCTGTGGATGAAATGTTGTGCTCAGCTCTACCTGTGAACCCAACTCTCGCTGAAATGTCCTCCAGAACTGAGAAGTGAACTGGGTACCTCTGTCCGATATAATAGAAATAGGAACTCCATGCAATCTCACTATCTCACGGATGAATATCTCTGCCAACCGCTTTGAGGTATAGGTAGTACACACTGGGATGAAGTGAGCTGACTTGGTCAACCTATCCACCACCACCCAAACTGAATCAAACTTCCTCGCTGTCCGAGGGAGTCCACTAACAAAGTCCATAGTTATTCTTTCCCACTTCCACTCCGGAATATCAATACGCTGGAATACACCACCAGGTCTCTGATGCTCATACTTGACCTGCTGACAGTTTAGACACCGAGCCACATGGCTCGCAATATCTTTCTTCATCTTTCTCCACCAGTAATGCTGCTTCAAATCCTGATACATCTTCGCGGCTCCTGGATGAATAGAATACCGCGAGCTGTGGGCCTCTTCCAATATCAATTCACGAAGGCCATCAACATTGGGCACACATATCCGGCCCTGCATCCGCAATACACCATCACTATCAATAGTGACATCTCTGGCATCATCATGCTGAACTATGTCCCTAAGGACAAGTAAGTGTGGATCATCATACTGACGCTCTCGTATACGATCATATAAAGAAGAACGAGCCATTACACAAGCCACCACCCGACTGGGCTCAGAAATATCCAGCCTCACCATCTGATTAGCTAATGCCTGAACATCAACCGCAAGGGGTCTCTCCCCAACTGGAATATACGCCAAACTGCCCATACTAATAGCCTTCCGGCTCAATGCATCAGCCACTACATTGGCTTTCCCGGGATGGTACAAGATGGTAATATCATAGTCTTTAAGCAATTCAAGCCATCTCCGCTGCCTCAAATTTAGATCTTTTTGCTTAAACAAATGCTGAAGGCTGCGGTGGTCTGTATATACATCACAAGATACACCATATAAGTAATGCCTCCAAATCTTCAAGGCATGAACAATAGCAACTAACTCCAAATCATGAACGGGGTAGTTCTTCTCGTGGGGCTTTAGCTGACGAGAAGCATATGCAATAACTCTACCCTCCTGCATCAACACACAACCGAGTCCAACTCTGGAAGCATCACAATACACCGTATATGACCCTGAGGCCGATGGTAACACAAGTATTGGAGCTGTGGTCAAAGCCTCCTTGAGCTTCTGAAAGCTCTCTTCACATTCATCAGACCACACAAATGGAGCATTCTTCTGTGTCAGCTTAGTCAACGGTGAAGCAATAGATGAGAAATCCTGAACAAACCGGCGATAATAGCCTGCCAAACCAAGAAAACTCCGAGTCTCTGTAGCTGAGGAAGGTCTGGGCCAATTCTGCACTGCCTCAACCTTTTGTGGATCAACCCGAATACCATCACTGGACACCACATGTCCCAGAAAACCGACAGTATCAATCCAGAACTCACACTTAGTGAATTTTTCATAGAGCTTCTCTTCTCTCAACCTCTGCAATACCACCCTCAAATACTGTGCATGCTCCTCTGGCTGCGTGAATATACCAGAATATCATCAATAAACACAATCACAAAAGAATCAAGGTACGGCCGAAATACACTATTCATCAAGTGCATGAATGCTGCTGGGGCATTAGTCAACCCGAAAGACATCACCAGGAACTCGTAGTGCCCATATCGCGTCCTGAACGCTGTCTTCATAATATCTGAGTCCCTGATCTTCAACTGATGATAGCCCGATCGAAGATCAATCTTAGAAAATACACTAGCTCCCTGTAGCTGATCAAATAGGTCCTCGATACGAGGTAATGGGTATTTATTCTTCACTGTTACCTTGTTCAGCTGCCTGTAATCAATGCACATTCTCATTGTGCCATCTTTCTTCTTTACGAACAACACCGGTGCACCCCAAGGAGACACACTTGGACGAATGAAACCCTTATCTAAGAGTTCCTGAAGTTGTTCTTTCAATTCTTTTAACTCTGCTGGTGCCATGCGATAGGGAGGAATAGAAATGGGCTGAGTGCCCGGCACCAAGTCAATACCAAAATCGATATCTCTATCAGGCGGCATGCCTGGCAGGTCTGCTGGAAATACATCCGGAAACTCCCTCACAATGGGGACCGAATCAAGGCTGGGTGTCTCAGCCTCAACATTTCTAATGAAGGCCAAATAAGATAAACAACCCTTGCCAATCATTCGTTGGGCCTTTATATAAGAAATCACCCTATCGGACACGTAATCGGTCAAGCCACGCCACTCGATCCTTGGATTACCTGGAATAGCTAGTGTGACTGTCTTGGCATGACAGTCCAGAATCGCATGGTAAGGAGATAGCCAATCCATGCCTAGGATTACATCAAAATCTACCATGCCCAGTAGTAATAGATCAACTCGGGTCTCCAGACCCCCAATAGTAATAATACAGGATCGATATACCTGATCCACAACAACAGTGTCCCCCACTGGGGTAGACACATGTACGGGTAAATCAAGAATACCACGGGTCATACCCAAATGATGTGCAAAATAAGTAGAGACATAAGAATAGGTGGATCCGGGATCAAATAAGACGGAAGCATCCCTGTGGCAGACTGAGATAATACCTGAAATAACCGCATCTGAAGCACTAGCATCCTTCCTATCCGGAAAAGCATAGAAACGAGCCTGGCCTCCACTAATACGATCCTCGCCACTAGGGCGACCTCTGGATACCTGGCCACCAGTCCTAGCCGACTGTGCTAGCGCTGAAGAAATAGGAGTAGAAGATGAAGGCTGATCCCGAGACCGCTTACGAAGCCACTGAGGACACTCTCTCCTGATATGGCCCAAATCATCGCACTCAAAACAACGGCCTGAAGATGGAAGAAGGGGTTGCTGAGGACCCCTCGCTACCGATGAACCCTGTGCTGAGGAAGCAGGAGCAAAGCTCTGAGCTGGAAGAGCACTCAGTGCAGGCTGACTCTGCTGATGGCTCTGCTGACCCTGATAACCCTGCTGGCCTTGACGACCACGATCTGATGAAACCCCACTGGACTCTGTACGTCCAGACTGATGAGACCTGAAAGAGCGACCTCTGCTATGCTGAAATTGGCCCCTAGACGGAGCACCACTGTAACTGCCAGTACCACGAGGCCTCTTAGCCTCTCTCTCCTCTCGCTCTCTGCGGCGATCTGTCTCAATGTGACGAGCAGCATCAACCACCTCCTCAAAGGTAACTGTCGAAACTCTCTCCCTGGTCATCAATATGCGGATGGGATAAATAAGACCATCGATAAATCTCCGGATCCTCTCACTGTCGGTAGGAACCATCCGCGTGGCATGACGGGCCGGTTGTGTGAATCTCGTCTCGTGCTGATTAACTGTCATCTCTCCTGCTTCAACCACTCGGGCCGACGTCGCGGCTCCTCTCTCTGAGACTGGGGCACGTGCTTCTCCAAAAATACCGTGGAGAAGTGCTGCCTGAAGGGCGCTGCCCGAGCGGGCCTACGCCTCTCGAAATCCTCCCGCCGCTGAAATGCTGCACCTGTGAGCTGAAAAGTGGTGAATGAAACAACCGTTGGACTCTAGAATACCCGCGGTGCGAGCATGCGCTGACATCTGTCAAGAAAACCCTGGGCATCCTCGCCCTCGGCTCCACTGAATGTCGGAGGTAGCCTCTCAAATCTCTCCGAACGATGCTGCTCGTCGTCGGGCATACACTGGAACCACATATGCGGGAGCCTGGTGCAACGGGCGCAGCGGGCTGAGCCGGCTCGGGTGTGTGAGCCACGGGGGTCGATTCCTCCCCGCACGTGAAGAAGATGCTGCGGCGATGGCGCGACTACTGTGCTAAGCACTGTGCACGCGATAAGATACGAGCCAAGGTCTCCACGAAGACCTGGTATCACGATAAGCGCTGCCGGGTCCTCGAACTCGAGTTCTTGCGGAGCGTTCGCCGGCTGGAATACGGTCTCGAGTACGGGCCGCATGGTGGGTCGGCGAGTGCTGGTGCTGTCTTGCCCTACCTCTACCGCGACCACGACCTCCGGGTGCCAATGGTGGTCGTCCGCCACGTCCGTTAGCTCGTGTTCTCGCCATCCGCGAGAGAATAGAATATGGAAAGATTTAATTTCATGATAACACAAATCGCACGATATGAATTCAAGAAAATGAGGTTTTCCTAAAGTTTCTGTAGCCCTTCGAAGATAGATACGGACGTCTACGTACCGATCTGCGAAAGCCTACTAAACCGGCTCATGACTCGCGAGTCCTAATAACCTAGAGCTTTGATACCAACTTGTCACGACCCAAATCCGGTCGTGATGGCGCCCAACAATCAAGCTAGGCCAGCCAGACCAACAATTTAATTATAACACAATACCGGTCCCCAAATGGACAACCCAAGAAGAATATATGAGTTTAAGAACTCCAATAATAATAATACTGAACAAAAGTACTGACACTCCCAAAGATCCGGAGTCACAAGTCTAGAGCCTCTAACAAAAACCCAACAGGAAATAGAGAGTACGATATAGAAGTACTCAAGTCTGAATACAAAATATAAAATAACAACTGGAATGAGAGGAGAAGCTAGGTTCTGCGAACGTAGGCAGCTACCTCAGCAATTCGATGTAACAATGTAAACGCTGGAGATGCCCGTCTACTGCTCCTGAGTACCTGAGTCTGCACACAAAAGGTGCAGGGAGTAGGGGTGAGTACTAAGTACTCAGTGAGTAACAAATATATATATGTAGCTGTCAGTAAGAAATCCACAATACCACAATATGAAGCTACACTACAGTCCGAATCTCCTACGAACTAGCAGCAACAATACAATACAGCTACCACAGATTAATTCAACAAATAAAGATGCAATGCAATGCACATAACCGCTACGGCGTGTAGCCGATCCAATTTAACGTCGACGGCGCTCACTGGGGGTGTGTACAGACTCCGGAGGGGCTCCTACAGCCCAAGCGCAATACTGCGGCGGCGTGCAGCCCGATCCTCATATCAACCACTGCGGCGTGCAGCCCGATCCCATGCTCAGTCCACAATAAGCAATTAAGTCACAAAACAATTCATTTTCCTTATTTCCAGTTCTCGATTCATAATTTATGAAAAATACTTTAACTTTATTAATTTTGCAAAAGCCGGTGACTTAGCATTTCAAAAGTGTGATTTCAATTTCCAGGACTGAGATCGGTGATTTAAGCAATTTTAGCTATCACATAAATATTGTCCTCTAAGGACGCTACAGATCGGCACAAGGCCCCAAACAAGGCTTACAGCCCACAAATATAGCAAATACAGTGTATTTCCAACACTAACAACATATTATTCACTTCCGGGATGGACCAAGTCTCAATCCCCAATCACAATCAATCCCGCACCTGCCACGGTGTGCGAGCCACGCCCTATTAGCGTCACAATGTGCTAAGCCGGGGTTTCGAACCCTCAGGCTACCATATACACAAACTACTCACCTCTAGCCGGTCGTAGACTCGTCCGCGATGCCTTTTCCTTTGAATTTCGTTGCCTCGTGTGTAGAATCTAGTCAAATAACAATAATTATATCAATTACGGGTCAAAGAATCATAACCCACTTCAATTTATATGAAATTCGCATAATTACACTAAGTTGGTAAAACCCGACCCCGGGCCTCACTGCTCGGAAAATTCCGAAATTAGTACCAACGCGATCCTTATCTCGCCACGAGTCCGTGCATATAAAATTTATCGAAATCGGAGTTCAAATGACCCTCCAAATCCAAAAATCCCGTTTTCAATATTTAGGCCACATTTCTTCAAGATTTCAACCCAATTTCATGAAGATTGATGTTAATACTACCATAAAATGATGTTTTTGAGTCAAGAATCTTACCTCAGACGAATACCCGATGACTTCTCAGTGATTTCCTCGAGTTTTCTTCTCTCTAGGGCTCAAATGTGTGTTTTGGGTTAATGAACCCGTAACTCTCTATTTCTGGATTAAATTCACTGTCAGAACTTTTTCCTCTACGCGATCGCGACTCGCTTCACGCGATCGCGATGGTCAAAAACTCGGCCTCACGCTATCGCGACTTCCCTCACGCGATCGCGATGTACAATCTCCCGGCTTCACGCGATCGCGTCCTTTTTCCTGCGATCGCGTAGCACATTTTTCCCTGGACCCATTTCTCTTCTACGCGATCGCGTAGATGATCCTGCGATCGCGATGTGCACCCGTTTAATTCTACGCGATCGCGACTTGTTACCCTGCGATCGCGATGCCCTAGCCCCCAGCTCTACGCGATCGCGTCCCCCTCCCCGCGATCGCGGAGAGCAAAAGCCTGCTGCGTTTATGACAGCAACCAGCTTTCTCTTTTCTTCCAAAAATGGTCCGTTTGGACCCCCGGATTCATCCCGAGACCCCGGGACCCCAACGAAAACCACCAACATATTCCAAAACATGATACGAACTTGTTCCAATCATAAAAACACCATACTAAACATCAAAATCTCCATTTACTCACGGATTCAAGCCTAATTTTCTTCAAAACTTCCAAAACTAACATTCAATCAAAACCCGATCAAACGATGTCCGAATGACCTGAAAATTTGCAGACACATCCAAAATCACATAACGAAGCTACAGAAATTGTCGGAATTCCATTCCGACCCCGGATCAAAATATCACCTACCATCCGGTTTTCGCCAAAATTCAACATTCGCCAATTCAAGCTTAAAACTACACCGGACCTCCGAATTCAATTCCGATTGTTCTCCTAAGTCATAAATGATCCCCCGGAACTAGTCGAATCATCAGAATCCGATTTCGAGCACTCTAACTCAATAGTCAACTCTTGGTTGACTTTTCATATTCAAGCTTTCTTCAAACATGCTATTTGTTTCATTTTCAATCCAAATCACTCCTAACTTACTCGATATACTCTAATACTGTTTTAAAAACGTAATATATGCAAGTGCAAGGTAACGGGGAAGAAAAAAAAACAACAAAAAGAGATAAAGAAAAGAAAAGAAAAAGAAAAATGAATGAAAAAGAGAAACTTGAAAAAAAGGGAAATGGGAACTACGTTTGACCTGATTCCTTAAAGAGGATACGTAGGCGCTTCACAGCTCGGTCATAGTGTAAATAAAAATAAAAAATCCCCAAGCAAGAAACTGGGGCAAAGAAAAATTGTGTTTATTATAAATAAATTTAGATCCGAAGGTTGTAAATTTTGAACCCAAAGTTGATTTGTTTTGAGCCTTTAATACCTTTTCTTTCTAGCCCTATCCAAATCCTACATTACGGTCCAAATAAAGACCTTCTGATCACTCTTCAAAAGATGCCATGTCAGGCGAGTGAGAGAGTCCTATCAGAATATAACACTCTGATTCTCAGCAGAAAAGACTCTGATTCCCAGCAGAAAGGAAACACGAGAGAGTCTTGGCAGTGACACCCCAATCCCCAGCTAAAAGTAATACAAATGAGAGAGTCTTACCGGTGAAAACCTTCAGAGGCACCATAAGGCGACGAAAGCTGAGAGAAAATCAAAATGAGAGAGGCTTGAAAGTGAAAACCCTTCAGGCACTACAAGTCAAATAAAGGGGATAATCAGATGGAAATCACGAGACAGAAATCGTGAAAGGCAATTAACGACGGAGGATGGCCATAGGTGCACGTCATGACCAGTAGAGTTGGTATCCGCGTTTGATAAGTTTTTATAGTTGTTTATGGTTAGAGAGTCAGTCCTCCCTTGTCTTTTATTTGTTGTTTCTTTTTATCTTTCTCCTTTTGTCAAAACTCTCCACCGGTCTAGTCAAAACATAGTGAGAAATGACTTCAAAACTTGCCACCAATTTTCCAATTATTATGCAAGGCAAGGAAACGCCATTGACGGCAGAGAAGTATGGTGCAAAGAAGATTATTAAACTGGGGCAGAAAATTTTCTTTTCAGTTTGAAAATTTTCTGGAAGTCAATACCCACTTGGGGAAGAAGGAAAGTCTTAAGGGAAATGGTCTTCGAACCAATGTCATCCTCAACAGCCTTCAAGAAGAGTGAAACACCAATTTTGAGGAAATGAAAATCCCTCAGCAATGTTATCTACAGCAAGTTTCGAGGTGGTCGGACAACACAGAGTGGTAAAGGAAGAAAGGAAATCTCATCTTCAACAAAGTAACCCCCAGCAAGTTGAGAAACACAGAACGGGGAAGGGATAAATGGAAAAACCCACCCCCAGCAGGAATATCATCTCCAGCAAATGAAATCATTCCCCGACAAGTTTTGGGAACCCCGAGCGAGGGAAAAGAGAAAAGGGAAAAACCACCACACAGGAGCGGCACAACCACTCACAATGTTTTGAACTAACAAGTTTTCTTTGATTTGAAACAGGGAAAGAAAGTGCTATTGACAGGAGAAAGTCATGCCACAAGGAAGAACACCAATACTGGGGCAGAAAATTTTCTGCCGTTGTTGAAAATTTTCTCGGAGAAACGAGGAAGGCAATTCAAGATGACATGTCGGGTTTGTCCACCTTCAAATAGGATGTTTCAGGTTTGTCCACCTTCGAACAGGACGTCTCAGGTTTGTTCACTTTTATACATTGATACAATGGGAGTATTCGCCCTCGAATAGGATACAATGGGAGTATTCGCCCTCGAATAGGATACAATGGGAGTATTCGCCCTCGAATAGGATACAATGGGAGTATTCGCCCTCGAATAGGATACAATGGGAGTATTCGCCCTCGAATAGGGATACAATGGGAGTATTCGCCCTCGAATAGGATACAATGGGAGTATTCGCCCTCGAATAGGATACAATGGGAGTATTCGCCCTCGAATAGAATACGATGGGACTATCCGCCCTCGAATAGGATATTTTACGTTTGTTTTATTTTACATTATCCTTTGCATATTTCATAAATTATTACCAGAATGCATTTTTTTTAATTCAAAAGTTGCTACTAAAAACAGGCGCCTACCTATATAACAAAAGGCAAGTCTTCAGTCTTTGCATTGCAGGCCTTGAAACCAGTAACCCACCGTAAAGCAGAAGGTTACAACAAGAGATCCCAGCGCAAATTCAAGCGCATGAATCAAAGGAAATGAGGGAATGAAGGAAAATTTTCCCAGCATCATTATCCTCAGCAGGCAAGTAAACAGTTCTAAAGATATCCCCATCAGTCAGGAGAGAAAGCAACACGACCCAGGAAGAAAGCAATTCCGAAACAAGGAAATTTAGGAGAAATGATGGTTCAAGAGTCGAGGCAGCAAGAATAAAACGGTACAAGAAGCAATGGAGTGGCGATTTATTTTGAAGTTGTAGTGGAAGTCAGGGAGCCCGCCTGAAGAATGGAGTGGCGATTTATTTTTGAAGTTGTAGTTGAAGTCAGGGAGCCCGCCTGAAGAATGGAGTGGCGATTTAGTTTTGAAGTTGCAGTTGAAGTCAGGGTGCCCGCCTGGAAAATGGAGTGGCGATTTAGTTTTGAAGTTGCAGTTGAAGTCAGGGAGCCCGCCTGAAGAATGGCGATTTATTTTCAAAAGATGTTGTGGAAGTCAGGGAGCCCGCCTGAAGAATGGAGTGGCGATTTAATTTTGAAATTGTAGTTGAAGTCAGGGAGCCCGCCTGAAGAATGGAGTGGCGATTTATTTTGAAGTTGTAGTTGAAGTCGGGGAGCCCGCCTGAAGAATGGAGTGGCGATTTATTTTGAAGTTGTAGTAGAAGTCGGGGAGCCCGCCTGAAGAATGGAGCGACGATTTATCTTTGAAGTTGGTTAAGGAAAGCGGCGAGTGTAACGGAAATCCCGAGCATGAATCGGAAGGAAGGCAACTAGAATGCGAGTCAACACCGAGGGGATCAATAGAAGTTTAGTCACGATAAACAAAAAGAAAAAAAAGAGCGTGAAGCCAATCCAAAATGCAGAGGAGTTGATGAAAGATGTGGCATGCTCAAGACATGGCCGAGGTCACCGGCACTGCATACCTAGTCTTGATCCGAAAACACCTGCAACTAGCAAGTATCGAGGTTCAAATTTAGAGTCCGCATGAAGCACCAGCCAATACTCAAGATCAAGCTTGAGAAGACTTATAGATAGGAATCTTGTAACTAGTAGGCTGATAGACTTAGTTAGTCTTTCTCGTGTTTTGATTTGTGATGTAATAGCCAGGACCACGGACCGGAACCTGATGGAACGGAACCTCGACGGAACGACACCTCGGCCGGCTCTCCGCCTCGGTATACCCCTTCCTCGCTCACTTTCGAACTACACGTGGCCTGATTCCTTTATAGCCGAGGATATGTAGGCAGCTCAGATACAAGGGCTCGGTCACATCCTATTCTTTTTAGTTTAGTCTCTCTGAATAAGGGTCGGGTCAAAACAATTGTCTAGTCGTTCTTTGTCTGAAAACTCTTTGTGTTTTCAGTCAAAGAGGGGCAGCTGTAGATGCGTGATTTTGCCTCTACCCGAGATTTTTTATATTTTTAGCGTAAAATATTTAGTTTAGGCCTAATATAGTTATCATAGCTAATTTTGACTCTTTCACTTTATTTTTACCTTAAAATAAAAAAATAACAAAAATATAGTTTTATTAATTTTTGTAGTCATTTTAAACTTGAAAAATACAAAAATAGTACTTTATATTTTTTATCTTTATTAAAAAAACAAAAATTACAAAAATAATTTTATTAATGTTTTGTAGTCATTTTAAACTTAAAAAAAATACAAAAATAGTACTTTATATTTTTTATCTTTATAAAAACGAAAATTATAAATAGTTTCATTAATATTTTGTAGTTACTTTAATCTTGAAAATATAAAAAAAAATAGTTTTGTTTTAATTGTCGGTCTTATTTTTATAGTTATTTTATCTACATAGGATTAATTAAATAATATTGTGTTCTTATCTTCAGTTCCGGGCGAAGAATAATATTTGGGTTTAAACTACTCAGTTTTATAATTTTCGGACTTAGCCCATAATAATCCGAGTCCACTGCACATGGGCAACACGGACAAAATACACCCATCACTCTACCCATAACCCATGTGACAAAAACAAAATAACCCATACAATATACAACACATGCAAGGCACAACACAAACAAAGAATGAGGACCTTACTTTTAACGTGGAAGACACTGTTCGATCTTGGCTAAGAATATACAATACATATAGGAAGAATAGACTATTTGGTGGGGCTGGTTTTTAAAAAGAAAAGCAATACATACAGTGGGGGCATTACACAATTGAAGGTTTTTTCTTTGGACTTAAAAGAAGCAGAAAAACATTAAAGGAAGGGACACTATTGGGGCCAGCTCTTCATTAGAAAAAAGAAACAATATGCCCATACCTACAATATATATAACACACGCATACAACTAGACAAAAGGAGGAGGTGTCATTTTCCACTCATTTTTCTGGACAGCACCCACTCTTTGTCCCATTGTCCCCCATGCTTTGTCTTTACACTTGAGCTCCCATGGAATAAAAAGCCAGTTTCCACACTCTCATCGGGGACATGCAGAAAAGAGGAGGGAGTCAAGGGAAGAAAAAAAAAACGAAACAGGAGGGAGCCAAGGCGGGGGAGGATTGAGTCTTCATCCTCATTCTTAAAACAAAGAAAAAAAACGAAAACAAGAGGGCAGCGAGTTACGGGTCCAGCTGCTTCCTCATTTGAAAAAGAACCAACAAAAAACATCTCCATATGTTGCATTCTTCTTCTTCATTCCTAGATAACAGCCGCAGCGGCTCGACTCCATAGCTGCCAGCAACCGACACTCTTCATCACTCACACACACGCACGACTTCACCTCTCTCGTCGATGTTGTCCCTGTCCAAATGACCAGTCGTCTCCATCCAACGAGCTCCCTCACCACACCAAGCAACACACACACAAAAGGGGATGTAACAGAAAAAAAGAAAGAAGAAAAACGGGCAGAAGTTGGGAACGAGAAGTTCTGTCCGGGGTGAGGTTCCGTTTGAGTCCGCGTCTGTTAGTCGAGCGTTGAAACCGTGTTGTGAACGAAGCTATGTTTCATCGAAAATTCAGCATTGTTTCGTCGAATCCTTAGCATAAAGGTCGGTCCCAAATCTTTGTATTATGTTTTGTTGAATGGCTACAAAGTTATTAAATTCATGATAGATTTTTGGATTTGCTCAAAAAATACATTCTGTGCATAGGTGTGTTTAAGAGGAATTTTTGTACGTTTTGTCTTTTGTTTCCATGGATAACTTTATGCATTTTGTTGCCTTTGTTTCATGGTTATTACGTTTTTTTTCGTAACTTTTGTTTCATGAACAAGTTTAATAATTTCTTGTTATGCGTAAAAAGAAAAATAGAAAAATATTGTTTCACTTGTTAGATTAAAAAAAAAAAAGTTGTAAATTAACACTTGAGTCAAGCTAATTCGGACTGACATGATCCAAGATAAAGACATTGAATTGGTTCTTAATATATATTTTTTGCGCTACGAAGAATTGATAATGGAACAAGATTGGACTTAGTATTCCGCAAGCATTTGTTTCCTGTAGTTTACTGTGATTACTAGTATTGCTTCAATTTTCCTACCTCACTAATTTAAGTGAGTCATGGTTAAAGGAACGTGAAAAAATAAGGGTGGTCACATATAACTATTGAAATAATTAAGTTTTTTTTTCATAAATTTGGGCCTTCGAGTTAAGTAGCGAATTCGAATTAAGAGGCTTTACCTTTTATTTTTATTTTTTTTGGAATTCGGACTTGAATTTGAGGCCCGAAATTTGTAACGCTAATTAATTAGGTCCTTGTTAGAGACAAATTCGATAGGGAATCATAGTCGCTTTTAGGTATGTTTTTTTTAATTAAATGAGACGAGTCCCGCCAAATAAAATACACAAGTTGTGGGGCCCTCTAAATGTATATATAAAATATTTAGATTCTAGGGTGTGCCATTTAGCGGATTTCACGGCATTCCCAAAACAATAATGTCTTAGTATCTTTCGGCGCGTATTTCATAATGCTATCTCCTTAAACCCGGGTGCCCATTTATGTGAACCAAATCCAAGTCTCGACGAAGTCAAAACGCGTTAAAGGTCACAGGTGTACCGGTACGGTGTGATCCGAAATACGTTTTCACGACGTTGCAATTCTTGTAAAAATAATGATAAAAGCGGTAAAAGAATCTTAATTTGCACATAAGTTAAAGCATGTTATAAAATTAGATAAATAAGCCGAATATGACAGTTGAGCGACCGTGCTAGAACCACGGAACTCGGGAATGCCTAACACCTTCTCCCGGGTTAACAGAATTCCTTATCCGGATTTCTGGTTCGCGAACTGTGATACAGAGTCAATTTTTCCTCGATTCGGGATTCAAACCGGTGACTTGGGACACCATAAAACTCCCAAGTGGCGACTCTGAATTAAATAAATAAATCCTGTTTCGATTGTCCTTTAATTGGAAAAACTCCCTTTACTCTCGCGCTCTCGCGGGTGCGTAAAAAAGAGGTGTGACACTATCTCTGTGCAAACATTTCGGGTGCTTGCCATTCCATCTCTTATACTTACTAGTTGGTGGAGTTCTTGTTAAACACACTTGCACAAGCATACACATAGTTGGACTCTCCACATTAGAGGTGAATACCTTCCGATTTTGCTAAGGGTGGAGATATGCCATTTACCCATTATATAGGTGAAAGTGGCCCTAGTTATCCAGTAAGTTGTCAGCATGATCCCGAGATTGATAGGGCATAGGATGCTAGGTGTTAGATTTGAGATGATGGGTTTTCGTGAGTTATGATTCGTCCGAGACTTGGTAAAAATGTAGTAAGAGTTGAATAAGACCTTATGCGAACATCGTTGGAGGATATGAGTTGTTGACTAGCAGCCCTTGCTGTGTCTTGATCTTAGGATTTGGATTGTGATTCTACAGTCGTTTTGTATCATCGTTTATTATATTCTCGTTGTTACTGTTTCCTTTCCCTTTATTTTTATATGTAGCATTTTGACTGTCCATGCAGACTTTACATATTTATATATCGTTTCCTTATCTACCATGATTATACTATTTATTTCACCGGTAGGTGCCTTGATTGTTCCTCGTCACTACTCCACCGAGGTTAGTCTTGGTACTTACTGGGCACCATTGTGGTGTGCTTATGCTACTCTTCTGCATACTTTTTTGTGCAAGAACAGGTACTCCCATTCAGTTCTGTTAGTCTTGGGAGGAGGCGTATCGGTAGAGACTTCGAGGTATATTTGCTACGTCCGCATACCGAGGAGTCCCTTTCCAGCTTTTTGTAATAAGTATAGTTCTTTCAGTATTTCTCCTTTGTATAGACATTTTTAAGTCAGAGCCTCTGATGTATCCCTTAGCTTGTGATTTGTGAGATTTCGGGTTTTGGGAATATTTGTTAGCTTCGAGACTGTAGTTGATTGTGCCATGCGGAACCTTAAACGCTAGTTTATTTCACTAGTTCAGCTTAATTACTTTCTTCCGAAAATTGGCTTATCTTCCGCATTTTTGTTAGGCTTACCTAGTCATAGCGACTAGGTTCCATCACGACATGTTCATTGAGGGTGAACTGGGGTCGTGACAGGTTGGTATCAGAGCTCTAGGTTCATAATAGACATAGATCACAAGCTGGTTTATTAAAGTCTCGTGGATCAGTAATAGACATCTGTACTTATCTGTGAGAGGCTATATAACCGTTAGGAAAATTCCACTTCATTTGATTTCCCTATCGTGCGAGATTTTGGCATTTACAATCCTAAACATCTTCCTTTCACTCTCTCACCACCGATGGTGAGGACACATACTGCCCGAGGTGATCAAGCACCCATGCCTCTTACTGCAACCGTCGGAGGTCGGGGCCGGGTTTAGAGTTCTAGGATGCACGTGTGGTGCTGCAAGAGCACCTACGCAAACGGTCATCGAGGTACCACCAGCAGATCCAGCTGGAGTCCGAGCATCTGACACGCCTACAGCTACTACTACTCCAACCCTTTGGGAGACTTCGGCACAGTTCATGAGTATGTACACCATTTTGGCTCAGACAAGATCGCTTCCGCTTACTGCAACTACGCCCCAGGCCAGGGAAGGAGCACAGACTCTCGCCGCCCGCACTCCTGAGCAGCAAGCGCATGTTGAGCAGGCCCCTGAGATTATTCCTACGCTGCCTGCAGCACCAGTTCAGCCGGAGGGCGTGGAGCAGATGAGGCTTGAGAGGTTTAAGAGGTATAATCCTCCTACATTCAGTGGTGTAGCATTGGAGGATGCCCTAGAATTCCTTGATGAGTGTTATCGCATTCTCCATACTATGGGTATATTCGAATCGAGCTAGCGGGGTTTCTTTCACTACTTTCCAGCTTCGAGGGGCTGCCAATTACTGGTGGTGCACCTATGAGTTAGACAGCCCAGGCGAGACAGCTCCACTGACTTGGACCCAGTTTTCAGATATGTTTCTACGAGAGTTTGTTCCTCAAAGCCATAGGGATGCATGGCGCATAGAGTTTGAGCATTTGCATCTGGGTGCTATGACCGTCTCGGAGTATGCTGTCTGGTACACCAGTTTGTCTAGACATGCCTCAGTCTTGGTTTCTATTGATCTCGAAAAGGATCGTCGATTTATTGAGAGGCTTATTCCTAGCATCAGGTCTAGTATGGCCCGTGAGTTGGAGATGGATATTCTGTATGAGAAGGTGGTGAAAATTGCTATGAGGATAGAGGGTATGCATGCCAGAGAGAGAGGGCAGGCAGGATCATAAAAGAGAGAATAAACAAGATCAGGAGAGATATCTAAGGAGGAAAGAAGGCCTCGCAGACCAGTGAGATATACTCGTCCTTGTTTTGGATGCTGGGTATGTCATGGTAGAAGTATTGCGGGTCAGCATGTGCTGGAAGGTTCTATTTGATTCCTTTTTGGGTCTTTTACTAGTGTGCCCCTACTTGTTAAAGTTATTTACTAAGTTACCTTTTATTTAAGTCCATTGTGCCCTTAGTTTTGTGCAATATTGTAGAAATCATAGGCCTAAATGTCTTTAATGTCCCTATAGGCTCTATTAAATCCACAATTATGCCATTTTTATTCCCTATATGCCCTTAAAGGCATTCATTAATTACCCGACCTGTCCAGGTTAGGGTTATGCTATTTCTAGTTACTATTTAATTCTCGGCCACTTCTAATGAGTCCTTTAAGACTTGGCCAGGTCTGAACCTCAACTTATTTCAATTTTAGCCCCTTTTTGTTTCATTTTCTGTAATTAAAGCCAATTTGCAATACTAGCCTGCTTAATTATTCAAAGTTATATTATTTAAGGCCTGGCCAGTCCAAAGTTTGGACTTAGCCTTGCAATTTAGGCCAATCAGTGAACACAAGTTAACTAAAACTTTGCAAGTCTAGCCAACTAGTGAACATAGGCCAATTGAGACTTTTCAAGCCTGGCCAATTTCTGACTTAGGTCATTTCTTACAGACTTAGCCCAATTAGGACTTATCCAGTGATTTCAGGATTAGAGAATTATCAGAGTTGGTCAGTTACAAGACTGACCACTCTTTATGACTCATTTCAATTAAACCCTCTTCGTGTTGTTTTAAATTTTAGCCACTTTTAACTACTTAAAGCATGTTTTCATATTTAACCACTTTTCAGATTACTACACTATTGCAGCTATAACCAATTTCACCTAAGCATATTAGGTATTAACAGTAATCAGCTAACACAAAATTATTGCAAACATAGCCCTTTTCATATCAAATTGCATACATAGCCATGAAATCAGAGTTACTTGTCATTTAACCAAAACTCAGAGAAGAGATTGAATATTGTTGAATTTCAATCAAAAGACTTATAATTCCAGATTCCAAAAACACAATATATCAATTGAACATAAAGTAGGCATAGTCAGAACTTTTCTCATGTCAAAAGACTACTGAAACCCTAATCATGCTCGATGTATTTGACTAAGCATAGATAGGTAGAAATTTATCAAAGAAGCTTCAAAGAAGACGTGATTTAAATAGAGAAACACAATAAAACAGAGATTTTCAGAAGATAAAAACTAATCTGAACATGCAGTGACTCATGCGACTAAAAGAAGAGAATCTAAACAGAAAACATACTAACAAACATGAAGATGATGAAGAAGAAAACAAAGAAGACATGATTTAAACAGAGAAACACAAATAAACATGGATTTTTCAGAAAATAAAACTAATCTATCATGCAGCAGCTTAAGCGGCTAACAAAAGAAAATCTAAACAGAAATCATACTAAAAATATGAAAAATGATAAAGAAGCAAGCAAAGAAGATGAAAAATCACAGAAAATCATACAAAAGCAAACAATAGAGAGGAGGGGACTTAGCTCTCAGGACCTGTCTCCTGTGCTATCCCCTTTTCTCGTTATTTTCTTTTTCCACTTTCTTTCAGGCTTCAAGTCAAAGCCCTTTTCCAGTTTTTTTTTCTTTTTTTTTCTTTTAAGACTTAAGACTTCAGATTTGAAGTCTTTTTATTAGGAGATAGGTTTTAGAGATGAAAAGATGAGATCTTTTGGTGTGGGCTTTTTCTAAGTCGGCCGAAGTTAGGGTTCCGACGACTTATTTTCAATGATTCGAGTAGATCGAAGAATATTCGAAGGAAAAGGGTTACATGGGGTGAAAGGTCAAGAAGAGGCGGTTTAGGAGTGTTATTTTGGAGGCTGGTATCAAAAGTGAAGGTCACCGGAGAAGAACTCCGGTGACCAGGTTTTCAAGATCTTAGGGTTTTTGGGGTCTTTTTGGTTTTTCAGGGTGGTTTGGGGTAGATGAGTGAGAGGAGGGTGGTTTGAGGCTCAGAAGTGGCCGGAGACTACCATGGGAGACGGCCAGTCTCCATGGCTGGTTTAGCTTGAGAGAGGAAGAAGGGAGAAGAAAAAGACGAAAGAGGCGGCTAGGGTTTGAATGAGGGAAATGGTCGGCCGTCTCTTTGAGACTAGGTTTAAATACCCGTTACGTTTGACCGATCCCTGGCTGTTAGATTAGTGATGATCAATGGCGAGGATATATTGCTCCAAAACGCTGTCGTATGGTTAAAAACCAAGGCTGACTCACATCCGTCACATCTCATAGATGGACGGCCCAAATTAAACCATAAAACCTTATTAATTAATTATTCTCGGGTAAAATCTCAACCGTTGGATTTTAAGAGATGAACGGCTGAGATTGTTGTTACTCAAAGAACTGGACCGGATTTCATATTTGGTTTGAGCCAATGTGTATTGGGTTTACATGTTTAGCCCAATTTAGTATTTTTGTATATTTTCTCTGTATTTTAATTATTTCTTGGTATTTTCTTTTTTTATTTCAATTTTTCTTTTATATTATTTTCAATTATTCAA
The DNA here is from genome assembly GCA_032618575.1 of Nicotiana noctiflora. NCBI lineage: Eukaryota > Viridiplantae > Streptophyta > Magnoliopsida > Solanales > Solanaceae > Nicotiana > Nicotiana noctiflora. The sequence continues at coordinate 40,595 of JASVEL010009434.1, forward strand.
TTTCCTATTTCCTCTAATTTTCTGATATTTTTTGACATTTTCTACTATTTTTTCATTAATTTCCATTATTATTGCCTCTTTTTGTTAATTTTCCTTTTAAACTCCTAAATTGAAATACTTGTATTTAAACTATTTTTTGTTAATTTTCTTTTTAATCTATATTTGTTCAATCACACAAATGCACTTTATTTCAATCAAAGCATGTAACTGCATCCAAAAATATTATTTATTTTAATTTTGGAATTTGTTGCTTAGGGAAAAAATCACGTGCTCACAATCTCGACTACGACAAGTTAACTCGACACAATCGAGATCACGCACATGGTCACAACCATTTCTAACATACGAATGGGCAAGGCCACCGATGTAATAAGTCAACCTAGCTCGATCGCAACAAACAAAACAATTCAACAACGGTCGATACCGCATAAATTACTATGGCAAGCACACGAAATAAAGGATAGAGAGAGAAATAGCAAAAGAACAACTTTTATTATCCTCAAACAAAGTATGCATATACGAGGGGATCTATTCACACCCCCACAAACTAGAAAAGCAGAATAAATACAAGTCCTAGTCACTACCACCCTATCCTTCGTCACCAGCTGGCTCATCATCTCTTTCGCTGCCGCCCACGGTCCTAAAAGCCGCAGAAATACAGGACCCGGAAGTTAGGCGGTTAACATCTTCTAATGTATAGCTAGCCTGATCCGGAGACTCGGAACAATACCCACAGGCTTCTCGGGCGACCCAAACCAAACGACGCTGGTCCTCAACCTCTGCCTTAGTGGCACGACCTGCAGCAAGCAAATCCTCAAACACCGCTAGCTTGGCTTCGGCGTATAACCACATGTCATGTGCCTCACCAAGCACACCGTCATCAGACCTAATCTCTGAAACCTGCCTAAGAGCATCAATCTCGGCCATCCTGGCATTGAGCTTGATTGTTAAGTGTAAACACGTGATTTTTGACCCTCCCGAGATTTTCTATATTTTTAGCGTAAAATATTTAGTTTAGTTTTAATATAGCTATTTTAGCTAAATTTGACTCTTTTACTTTATTTTTATCTCAAAATGAAAAATAACAAAAATATGGTTTTATTAATGTTTCGTAGTCATTTTAAACTTGAAAAATACAAAAATAGTACTTTATATTTTTTTCTTTTTATAAAAACGAAAATAATAAAAAATAGTTTCACAAATATTTTGTAGTTATTTTAAACTTGAAAAATATAAAAAATAGTTTTATTTTTATTATAAGTATTATAGTTATTTTGATTACCTAGGATTAATTAAATAACACCATTTTCGGTTCCGGTCGAAGAATAATATTCGGGTTCAAACTACCCGGTTTTATAATTTTCGGACCTAGCCTGTAATAAACCGAGTCCACTACACTAAGGGGGGACAACACATAATGGGGATGGGGAATAAGAACAAAGACAAGAAGAAAAAGACAAAGGGATAAAAACAAAAGAAAAAGACAAAAACAATATGGGGCTAAATTTTTTAAAAAAAAATAATAATAAAAAAAATAATAAACAATAACCATTCTTCTTCTTTAAGAAGAAGAAGAAATCACGGCAGAGAGGGAGGTTGAAAACAAATTTTTGGAAGAAAGACATTTGAAAAGAACAAAGAAAAAAACGAAAAAAAAAGAAGAAACGAAAGAGAAAGAAAAGAAAGGAAACAAAGAAGAGAAAGAAAAGAAAGGAAAACAATTGAAGAACAAAGAGAGAAAAACGAAACAGAAAAGAGAAAAACGAAAAAAAAAAAGGAAAGAGAAGAAGAAAAAATCGGCAGAAAGAAGAAAAATAACAAACAGAAAGAAGAAAAAACAAGTAGAAAGAAATGAAACAGAGAGATTGAAGAGCCGTTGTTCGGCTCGTGCTTATCATGCTGCCCGTTTGAGTTTGTTCTTGGTTCGAGTTCGGTTCGAGTTCTGTCCGGAGAGGTCGAAGTTTGAGATCGTCATAAAAGGTTCGTTTTCTCGTTGTGTACGTTAAAAATATGCAGAAATAAAGGTGCATGTTCTTTTCCGATATTGTTCTTCTCGCTAATATTTTGGAGTGTTTCGTATTTGATTTAGTTTCGTATGGTTCAGACTATTTTTGTAAATATATGATTTTGTTGAACATGCGATGTCGAAGTTAGCTAATGAAAATGACTAATCCTTCATATGCTCGCCAACTAGTTATGCTTCCGTTGTTTATGTAATTGTTCACCATAGTCTTGAATTTGCTCACTTAGTTAGCTACTCGTATGTTTACTCGAATTGGTTATAGTTGAGCACGATGTTGTCACATTATGGAAATTGGTTCGTTATTCTTTAAACAACGTAATTAGATTAAAGGAATCGGGGGTGCATTTCATGTGACCCGACTCCATATTTGAACAAGGTTAAATAAAGAGTGTCGTGAACCACAAGTGCATTTCATGTAGTGTGGCTTGCAACATATTTTAAATAATCTTGAATTAACTCTTAAATAAATATAGCGGAATGTAGTTTGCTTTTAAATTAGAATTAGAGGTGTGCCTCGCCTAACAAAATTATACAAATCGCGGGGCCCTCATAAATGTATATGTAAAATATTTAGATTTCGAGATGTGCCGTTTCTTAGCGAATTTCCTGGCCTTCTCAAGAATGTAAATAAGTAATCGCTCTAGGCGCGTATTTTAATAATTTTACCTTCTTAAATACGGGTGTGCATTTCATGCGGCCCAAATCCAAATCCCAAAATGTTGAATAAGAATGTGTCGAGGATCCGGGTGCATTTCATGTGACGTGATTCGAAACATATTTTTAGGCAACATTCTCTTTCGTAAATAATAATAATAATAAAAGCGGTAAAGGGATATTAATTTGCATTAAGTATATAACTGTAAAAATCGGATAAATAAGCCGAATATGACAGTTAAGCGACCGTGCTAGAACCACGGAATTCGGGAATGCCTAATACCTTCTCCCGGGTTAACAGAATTCCTTATCCGGATTTCTGGTTCGCGGACCGTTAAATAGAGTCAAACCTTTCCTCGATTCGGGTTTCAAACCGGTGACTTGGGACACCATAAATCTCCCAAGTGGCGACTCCGAATCTCTCAATAAATGAATCCCGTTTTGGTTGTCCTTTAATTGGAAAAACTCTCTTTTATATTTTGCGCCCTCGCGGGTAGCGGAAAAAGGAGGTGTGACAGCTCTGGCGACTCTGCTGGGGATGATAAACCCAGAACCACTGGTTCGGGGTTTAAGAATTCGAGCTTGGAATAATTGTTGTATTTGGCTTATTTATTATCTGATTTTATTATATGTTTGTATTAATGTGCAAAATGATATTTTTATCGCTTTGATATTTTTTTTGAACTATACATATAAATTGTGCCGAAACCAATCTCCTCTCTGAGTCTTCTAAATCATGAAGAAGGGTGCACTTCGTGTGACTTCTTTTCTGTATAGTGTCTAATTCCCACCTTAGAACGAGGTTTGGATAAGTTGCAAAACCGGTGAAGCCTCTGTATTCCCGGGTTGCTGCCTCCTCCTCGGCTCGAGTTGTCCGCTCGGGTAAGCCAGGTCTAGAACAATAAACCCAGGTTTTTAAACCTAGAATAACAAAGCTTCATGTCGGATCCCTAGTAGGAACGTTTATTTGCATCATGTTGCATTTGACTTAGGGGACTCGACACAGGGGTTGGGTCCGTCTAGGACAGGTGACCTGAAATGAAAAGACCATCCTGCTGCATCCTGTTTGTTTTATGTATATATTTGCTTCAGACTTGCAGGCTAACCGTTTTTTTTATATTGAGGAAAATGAAAAAAAATAGTCTCAAAATAGTTTGTTTTTTTACTTACTTAAAAAGAAAAAAAAACGTTTGTTGTAAAATAAAAAATGTTTGATCAAAATAAAAAAAAAATAGTTTCAAAATAGTTTGTTTTTTTACTTAAAAGGAAAAAAAACGTTTGTTGTAAAAATAAAAAATATGTGATTTCAAAATAGTTTGTTTTTTTACTAAAAAAAAAAAAAGGAAAAAATTTTGTTTTAAACTTAAAAAAAAAATGTGTGAAAAAATAATAAATAGTTTGTTTCCTTTAAAGATGTAGTTTGTTTCATTTGACCGAACTACGCAGGTTTGATTCTCGCCATTAGGTGGGATACGTAGGCAACCCTCATCGGGTCCAACCACCCCTTTAAAAAATCAAAAAAAAAATGTGTGTGTTTAATTTTGTTTCATATTCCTTAGTGCCAACCTACTTAGCCATTTAGAAAAAGCAAAGGATATTGAAATGGATCATAAAAACCATAGTAATGTTTGACTATATGTTTGTTCCTAGAATGTTCATGAATGATAATCTCTCTATCAAATGGTACATTTGGATTATTTCCATCTATCCAAATTGTAGCAACTTGATCTACAGATGGTTTGTTCTAGAAACGCTCATCTTGTGTAGCATTGGCAGCAATTCAAATCGGTAAATCTTGAAAGGTTGTATCATCTCTTATCTAGCGAAAGAATTGCGCATAAGGATTTTCATGCATTATCTGGCTAATTTTTGCTACAATTTCCTCCGACAAATTTGCTTCTTGGAGTTTTGAAATCCTATTAGACTAAGATGAAAAATTTTGAATTTGTAGTCTCTTAAATAAAATTTTGCAAAAAGAGCCACTTTGTCAAATAAGCCATTGTGTGGCCAATTTTGTAGAAAATAGTCATAATTGATTTAGGGTTCACACCCCGTTTGCAAAAATAAAATTTTTTTTTTTCAAGTTTTATCTTTCTTAAATAAATTTTGCAAAAAATAGTCATTTTGTCAAATAAGCCATTATGTGGCCAATTTTGTAGAAATAGTCATAATTGACACCAAAAAATATTCTTTTTCTTGTAGAAATCTCCTACACAAGTTTGTAGTTGGAGTCGGCTTCTATAATTTTCCTTAAAAAAAAATCAAAAAAAAAATCGAATAAACATCTCTTTATTTCTTGCATTAATTTGCAAGAACTACGCTCGGTCTGATTCATGCGGGGTCATGATACGTAGGCAATCTCCATAAGATTCGACCATATCCATAAAAAAAAATGAAAAAACTATAAAAAGAAAAAAAAGGAAAAAATGAAAAAACCAGAAAAAAAAAGAAAAAAAAAAAGAAAAAGAAAAAGAAGTAAGCAAAAAATATGGATAAGGACTGGCTGATTCCATTTCTACCATATTTTATTTTGAATTGTTGAGAATTGAGGTGGTTGGTTTGTGGTGAACCGGAAACAGAAGATCCAGGAAAACCTGATTATGATCCAAGATAGTGACACCAAGAATATCGCATAGAGTCCTTTACTTGCACGCCATGATGGACGCTTTGTGGGGATGTATTGACTAAAGCTGAAAATGTCGAAACAAATAAGTGGCCTTGGTAATATTGATGCGAAGCTCAGTGGCCAAAATATCGTGCTTGGTAATCGGGAAGACTCTCCATTTCTTGGTCAACCAGAATGGAGTTTTTGGTGGCTTATTTTGTTGTCATTTCTTTCATCCAAATTATTTCAGGGTTGTCAATCAGGATATTGTCTTGTAACTCAAACCCTTTTATCATTCTATTTTGTCCAGTTTTCTATTGGTCGTAATACCTCATTTAGTATTGTGTAGGTCTGTTCCAAGGGTGTGCCCCAGTTTATTGTGTTTGTTTTGTCGTATTAATTCATTTCTAGTTCGTCTAATGCAACTCTCTTGTTTGCCATTATTTCGAGTCATTTTTCTTTGATTTAAGTCTTTCTTCTTTATAGTCATTTTTATGTCAACACTAGTGACATGACATGCACGCATAATTGTGGCCTAATCTTAAAAGTTAATCATGAAGGAATTGGAAGATAATCATGGCATTTTAAAAGAAATAATGATTTGAGATTATTTGGAACCCGAGTCACGTGAAATTTGGGGCGGGTAAAATACAAAAAAAGCCTTAAGGGCAAAATGGCCATGCTGACATGAGGTTCGCTCGTGATACTGAAATGGAAGTGTCGTCCAGCAATACTTTAAAATGACGGATGAAAAAGGCAAATGGACGATATGGTTATCTCTCCTAGCACAACCAGAAGATGTCGTGAATATGTTGTTTGTACTTGGCATGTTAAAAAGACAAAAGCATATTGGGTCTATTGTAGGCAATCTTAGCTCGCATTCTTAAGATCAAGTTCAGAAAACTTTTCTGCATTATCATACGTCTCTATAGAGAGCGCGAGATCAATGTGAGACGAAGAAAAAGGTAAAGAATAGTAGTAGGACATCTTCCTTCGTACATGAGATGGTTAACGACTGCAATAGAAGACGTGAGATTTAGAACAATGTTACTTAATGATGGTCAAAGGATACAAGTGGTTTTTTGACCTGATTCCTTAAAGAGGATACGTAGGCGCTTCACAGCTCGGTCATAGTGTAAATAAAGAAATAAAAATCCCCAAGTAAAAAGCTGGGGCAAAGAAAAATTGTGTTTATTGTAAATAAATTTAGGTCCGAAGGTTGTAAATTTTGAACCCAAAATTGATTTTGTTTTGAGCCTTCAATACCCTTTCTTTCTAGCCCTATCCAAATCCCACATTACGGTCCAAAGAAAGACCTTCCGATCAGTCTTCAAAATAGGCCAAGTCAAACAAACACGAGAGTCTCATCAGAATATGACACTCTAATTACCAGCAGAAAAAGACTCTGATTCCCAGCAGAAAGGAACTACGAGAGAGTCTTAGCGGTGACACCCCAATCCCCAGCTAAAAGTGATACAAATGAGAGAGTCTTACCGGTGAAAACCTTCACAGGCACCATAAGGCGACGAAAGCTGAGAGAAAATCAAAATGAGAGAGGCTTGAAAGTGAAAACCCTTCGGGCACTACAAGTCGAATAAAGGTGATAATCGGATGGAAATCACGAGACAAAAATCGTGAAAGGAAATTAACGACGGAGGATAGGCCATATGTGCATGTCATGACCAGTAGAGTTGGTATCCGCGTTTGATAAGTTTTATAGTTGTTTCTGGTTAGAGAGTCAGTCCTCCCTTGTCTTCTATTTGTTGTTTCTTTTTATCTTTCTCCTTTTGTCAAAATTCTCCATCAAAGTCGGTCTAGTCAAAACATAGTGAGAAATGACTTCAAAACTTGCCACCAACTTTCCAATTATTATGCAAGGCAAGGAAATGCCATTGACGGCAGAGAAGTATGGTGCAAAGAAGATTATTAAACTGGGGCAGAAAATTTTCTTTTCAGTTTGAAAATTTTCTGGAAGTCAATACCCACTTGGGGAAGAAGGAAGGTCTTAAGGGAAATGGTCTTCGAATCAGTGTCATCCTCAACAGTCTTCAGAAGAGTGAAACACCGATTTTGAGGAAATGAAAATCCACCAGCAGTGTTATCTTCAGCAAGCTCCGAGGTGGTCGGACAACACAGAGTGGTAAAGGAAGAAAGGAAATCTCATCTTCAACAAAATAACCCTCAGCAAGTTGAGAAACACAGAACGGGGAAGGGATAAATGGAAAAACACATCCCCGACAGGAATATCATCTCCAACAAATGAAATCATTCCCCAACAAGTTTTGGGAACCCCGAGCGAGGGAAAGGAGAAAAGGAAAAACCACCACACAGGAGCGGCACAACCGCTCACGATGTTTTGAACTAACAAATTTTCTTTGATTTGAAACAGGGAAAGAAAGTGCTATTGATAGCACAAAGTCATGCCACAAGGAAGAACACCAATACTGGGGCAGAAAATTTTCTGCCGTTGTTGAAAATTTTCTCGGAGAAACGAGGAAGGCAATTCAGACATGTCAGGTTTGTCCACCTTCAAATAGGATGTTTCAGGTTTGTCCACCTTCGAACAGGACGTCTCAGGTTTGTTCACTTTCATACATTGATACAATGGGAGTATTCGCCCTCGAATAGGATACAATGGGAGTATTCGCCCTCGAATAGGATACAATGGGAGTATTCGCCCTCGAATAGGATACAATGGGAGTATTCGCCCTCGAATAGGATACAATGGGAGTATTCGCCCTCGAATAGAATACGATGGGAGTATTCGCCCTCGAATAGAATACGATGGGAGTATCCGCCCTCAAATAGGATACGACGGGACCATCCGCCCTCGAATAGGATATTTTACGTATGTTTTATCTTACATTATTGCCAACATGCATTTTTAATTCAAAAGTTGCTACTAAAAGCAGGTGCCTACCTGTATAACAAAAGGCAAGTCTTCAGTCTTTACATTGCAGGTCTTGAAACCAGTAGCTCAAGGAAGCGAAAGAGTGAGCCCCAAAGAAGGTATGGGAAGAAGGAAGAGGAAAAGGGGTCCCCCGCCAGGATAATCCCGGTCCATAACATTTCAACCCCGGCGAGTCCAAGAGAGAATGAGGGTGAAGGAAACAAAGAATACTTCCTCAGCAGCATCATCCCCACAAGTGAGTAACAATTTCCAAAGATATCCCCAGCGGCCAAAAGAAAAGTAATGCGACCCAGGGGGGAAAGCAATTCCAAGACAAGATAATTCAGAAGAAAATGGTACAAAAGGCAAAGGAAGGTGATCAGGATAGGATGAAATTAGTGAGTTGTAGTTGAAGTCAGGGAGCCCGCCTGGAGAATGGAGTGGCGATTTAGTTTTGAAGTTGTAGTTGAAGTCAGGGAGCCCGCCTGGAGAATGGAGTGGCGATTTAGTTTTGAAGTTGTAGTTGAAGTCAGGGAGCCCGCCTGGAGAATGGAGTGGCGATTTTATTTTGAAGTTGTAGTTGAAGTCAGGGAGCCCGCCTGGAGAATGGAGTGGCGATTTTATTTTGAAGTAGCAGTTGAAGTCAGGAAGCCCGCCTGGAGAATGGAGTGGCGAATTTATTTAGAAATAGTAGTTGAAATCAGGAAGCCCGCCTGAAGAATGGAGTGGCGATTTTAATTTTGAAGTAGTAGTTGAAGTCAGGGAGCCCGCCTGGAGAATGGAGTGGCGATTTTATTTTGAGTAATAGTTGAAGTCAGGGAGCCCGCCTGGAGAATGGAGTGGCGATTTATTTTGAAGTTGTAATTAAAGTCAGGGAGCCCGCCTGGAGAATGGAGTGGCGATTTTATTTTGAAGTAGTAGTTGAAGTCAGGGAGCCCGCCTGGAGAATGGAGTGGCGATTTAGTTTTGAAGTTATAGTTGAAGTCGGGGAGCCCGCCTGAAGAATGGAGTGGCGATTTATTTTGAAGTTATAGTTGAAGTCAGGGAGCCCACCTGAAGAATGGAGTGGCGATTTATTTTGAAGTTGTAGTTGAAGTTAGGGAGCCCGCCTGAAGAATGGAGTGGCGATTTATTTTTGATGTTGTAGTTGAAGTCAGGGAGCCCGCCCTGGAGAATGGAGTGGCGATTTAGTTTTGAAGTTGTAGTTGAAGTCGGGGAGCCCGCCTGGAGAATGGAGTGGCGATTTTATTTTGATGCAGTAGTTGAAGTCAGGAAGCCCGCCTAGAGAATGGAGTGGCGATTTATTTTGAAGTTGTAGTTGAAGTCGGGGAGCACGCCCGAAGAATGGAGTGGCGATTTATTTTGAAGTTATAGTTGAAGTCGGGAAGCCCGCTGGAGAATGGAGTGGCGATTTAGTTTTGAAGTTGTAGTTGAAGTCGGGGAGCCGCACTGGAGAATGGAGTGGCGATTTTATTTTGAACCGGTAGTTGAAGTCGGGAAGCACGCTCGGAGAATGGAGTGGCGATTTATTTTGAAGTTGTAGTTGAAGTCGGGGAGCCCAGCTTGAAGAATGGAGTGGCGATTTATTTTGAAGTTATAGTTGAAGTCGGGGAGCCCGCCTGGAGAATGGAGTGGCGATTTTATTTTGAAGTAGTAGTTGAAGTCAGGGAGCCCGCCTGGAGAATGGAATGGCGATCTTATTTTGAAGTAGTAGTTGAAGTCAGGGAGCCCGCCAGAAGAATGGAGTGGCGATTTTATTTTTTGAAGTAGTAGTTGAAGTCAGGGAGCCCGCCTGAAGAATGGAGTGGCGATTTTATTTTTGAAGCAATAGTCGAAGTCAGGAAGCCCGCCTGGAGAATGGAGTGGCGATTTATTTTGAAGTTGTAGTTGGAGTCAGGGAGCCCGCCTGAAGAATGGAGTGGCGATTTTATTTTGAAGTTGTAATTGGAGTCAGGGAGCCCGCCTGAAGAATGGAGTGGCGATTCATTTTTAATTTGGTTGAGGAAAGCGGTTGAATGTAACAGAAAATCCCCGGCATGAATCCGAGCATGAATCAAAAGGAAGGCAACCAGAATGCGAGTCAACAGTCCGAGGGGATCAACAGAAGTTTAGTCACAATAAACAAAAAAAAAAAAAAAAAAAGAGGCATGAAGCCAATCCAAAATGCAGAAGTTGATGAAAGATGTGGCATGCTCAAGACATGGCCGAGGTCACAAGCACTGTATACCTGGTCTTGATTCGAAAAGCAGCACCTGCAACTAGCAAGCATCAAGGTTCAAATTTAGAGTCTGCATGAAGCACCAACCAATACTCAAGATCAAGCTTCAGAAGACTTATAGATAGGAATCTTGTAACTAGTAGCTGATAGGCTTAGTTAGTCTTTCTCATGTTTTGATTTTTGATGTAATAGGAGGACCACGGACCGGAACTTCGATGGAACAGAACCTCGACGGAACGACACCTCGACTGGCTCTCCACCTCGGTTACTCCACTTCCTCACTCACTTTCGAACTACACGTGGCCTGATTCCTTTATAGCCAAGGATATGTAGGCAGCTCAGATACAAGGGCTCGGTCACATTCCTCTTCTTTTAGTTTAGTCCCTCCCAATAAGGGTCAGGTCAAAAACACTTGTCTAGTCGTTCTTTGTCTGAAAACTCTTTGTGTTTTCAGTCAAAGAGGGGCAGCTGTAAACACGTGATTTTTGACCCTCCCCGAGATTTTCTATATTTTTAGCGTAAAATATTTAGTTTAGTTTTAATATAGCTATTTTAGCTAAATTTGACTCTTTTACTTTATTTTTATCTCAAAATGAAAAATAACAAAAATATGGTTTTATTAATGTTTCGTAGTCATTTTAAACTTGAAAAATACAAAAATAGTACTTTATATTTTTATCTTTTTATAAAAACGAAAATAATAAAAAAATAGTTTCACAAATATTTTGTAGTTATTTTAAACTTGAAAAATATAAAAAATAGTTTTATTTTTATTATAAGTATTATAGTTATTTTGATTACCTAGGATTAATTAAATAACACCATTTTCGGTTCCGGTCGAAGAATAATATTCGGGTTCAAACTACCCGGTTTTATAATTTTCGGACCTAGCCTGTAATAAACCGAGTCCACTACACCAAGGGGGGACAACACATAATGGGGATGGGGAATAAGAACAAAGACAAGAAGAAAAAGACAAAGGGATAAAAACAAAAGAAAAAGACAAAAACAATATGGGGCTAAATTTTTTTAAAAAAAATAATAATAAAAAAAATAATAAACAATAACCATTCTTCTTCTTTAAGAAGAAGAAGAAATCACGGCAGAGAGAGAGGTTGAAAACAAAGAATTGGAAAACAAACATTGGGAAAAAACACATTTGAAAAGAACAAAAAAACGGAAAAAAGAAGAAACGAAAGAGAAAGAAAAGAAAGGAAACAAAGAAGAGAAAGAAAAGAAAGGAAAACAATTGAAGAACAAAGAGAGAAAAACGAAACAGAAAAGAGAAAAACGAAAAAAAAAAGGAAAGAGAAGAAGAAAAAATCGGCAGAAAGAAGAAAAATAACAAACAGAAAGAAGAAAAAAACAAGTAGAAAGAAATGAAACAGAGAGATTGAAGAGTCGTTGTTCGGCTCGTGCTTATCATGCTGCCCGTTTGAGTTTGTTCTTGGTTCGAGTTCGGTTCGAGTTCTGTCCGGAGAGGTCGAAGTTTGAGATCGTCATAAAAGGTTCGTTTTCTCGTTGTGTACGTTAAAAATATGCAAAAATAAAGGTGCATGTTCTTTTCCGATATTGTTCTTCTCGCTAATATTTTGGAGTGTTTCGTATTTGATTTAGTTTCGTATGGTTCAGACTATTTTTGTAAATATATGATTTTGTTGAACATGCAATGTCGAAGTTAGCTAATGAAAATGACTAATCCTTCATATGCTCGCCAACTAGTTATGCTTCCGTTATTTATGTAATTGTTCACCATAGTCTTGAATTTGCTCACTTAGTTAGCTACTCGTATGTTTACTCGAATTGGTTATAGTTGAGCACGATGTTGTCACATTATGGAAATTGGTTCGTTATTCTTTAAACAACGTAATTAGATTAAAGGAATCGGGGGTGCATTTCATGTGACCCGACTCCATATTTGAACAAGGTTAAATAAAGAGTGTCGTGAACCACAAGTGCATTTCATGTAGTGTGGCTTGCAACATATTTTAAATAATCTTGAATTAACTCTTAAATAAATATAGCGGAATGTAGTTTGCTTTTAAATTAGAATTAGAGGTGTGCCTCGCCTAACAAAATTATACAAATCGCGGGGCCCTCATAAATGTATATGTAAAATATTTAGATTTCGAGATGTGCCGTTTCTTAGCGAATTTCCGGCCTTCTCAAGAATGTAAATAAGTAATCGCTCTAGGCGCGTATTTTAATAATTTTACCTTCTTAAATACGGGTGTGCATTTCATGCGGCCCAAATCCAAATCCCAAAATGTTGAATAAGAATGTGTCGAGGATCCGGGTGCATTTCATGTGACGTGATTCGAAACATATTTTTAGGCAACATTCTCTTTCGTAAATAATAATAATAATAAAAGCGGTAAAGGGATATTAATTTGCATTAAGTATATAACTGTAAAAATCGGATAAATAAGCCGAATATGACAGTTAAGCGACCGTGCTAGAACCACGGAATTCGGGAATGCCTAACACCTTCTCCCGGGTTAACAGAATTCCTTATCCGGATTTCTGGTTCGCGGACCGTTAAATAGAGTCAAACCTTTCCTCAATTCGGGTTTCAAACCGGTGACTTGGGACACCATAAATCTCCCAAGTGGCGACTCCGAATCTCTCAATAAATGAATCCCGTTTTGGTTGTCCTTTAATTGGAAAAACTCTCTTTTATATTTTGCGCCCTCGCGGGCTAGCGGAAAAAGGAGGTGTGACATTAAGGCATCGACCTCGACACGCAAATTAGCGGCCTTCGCCGCCACCCCACGACCGATCTCCAAATCATCCTTCCTTGACTGGAGAAGAGTGTCCAGTTCAATATTCCGAGCCAGGATGGCCATTAATTGATCATCCACCATCTCCAGTTGATTCACTCGCTCCATCATTTGAGCCTCCAACTGCTCCAGACCCCCACGAAAAACTTGAAACTGCAGGTCTTGGCGAATAGGTCCGCCAACGTCGGGTGCTTGGCACGTCATTCCTTATATTTCTTTACCACCCTCTTAAGGGTGGCGACCTTCTTCTGCGCTCGTCGGCCCCTCTCTACCACCAAAAGGGGGTCTGAAGAAAAGAAAACAAATCAGCATACACCAGGGTTTACTCTATAAAACGTAAAAAACAATATACCTGCCGCACCAGCAACTCTTCGGGATAGGTCCCTGTCGCTGATATCCTATAAACTATCACTCTCAGTGGCCGCACATAGCAGAGTCATATCTGGTGCGGCCTGCTCGCTATTCTGCAACAGGTTGTATCCGCTTGGAATCACAATCTGGCAATTAGGCCCGCCCGCCGTCATCTCCATGCAGGCAAAATCCCTCATCGGCGCGTCCTCGACCGTGGTGACCATCTCGGGACCTGCCCTCTTCTGATTACATGCCTCCTTGGCAGCAGCCGACGTGCCTCTCTCTAGGACACGTGCATGGGGGATATCAGGAACTGCCCTTCCTAGGGGAGCCAACCTCCCTAAACGAATGGCATCAACCATTACTCGCCCTCTCGTCTTCCGTGGAAATTCCTTTGCCAAGAATCAATCGACGCCTCTTCCGTTACGGTGGATCCTCGCCTTCGGAAGTCTCCTTTACGGGTCGAGGGGAGAGAGGCGAAAGAGTTGCTTCGCTTGTGGACTCAGCCACTGGCACAGCCTCAGGTTGGGCAACGTCGATGATGCCCTCGCTTGTAGAATCTCGGGGCACGTCCTCATCCCCAGAGTTGGTCCCTACTGCCGATGAGGCTGCAACGTTCTGCTTCCCCCTCCTCGTAGGAGCGCACCGACCTGCCATATAAGATAGCTCAAGCAACAACACTTAAATGAAATCTCCAAACTCTGGTCGAGACGTTACCTGATGGGCCGTATCGATTATGGAACGCAGACCATGTATGTCATTCCTCCGCCAAAGGAATCACCCTTTCCACCCACAACCTTATGTCTTCAATGGGTTGCGGTGGAGAGGCCCTCGCTGCAAAAAGAAAGAGAAAACAAAAAGAAGTTAGAATGACTGCATGGCCAAAGGTTACAAAAAATACTAAATGCGGGTAAAAGTACTCACGTTCCGGATTCCACCTCTCTGGGAAACCCTCATGGTTGGACACCAGGTGCTCCATCCGGATATAGAAAAACTTGCGCCAAAAGCGGTGATTGGTCTTGTTATTGTCCCTCGCAACCCGTCCCTTCATGCCATGGCTCTTTAATTGCAGCATAGAGCCCCTCATATAGCCAGGACTAAATAACTGCAACAAGTGATGGACCGAGATATCGAGTCCGGCCCTGGTCGCATAGGTGGTCACAATGCCACACACCTTCCAAGTATAAAGAGTAAGCTGGGCCGAGCATACATTATAGAAGTGGTAAAGCTCCTCCACCAAAGGGTAAACCGGAAGACCGTACCCGACCAGGAGCGAGTACTCGTAAAATGCACAAAATCTCCTCCGGTGTATATTAATATAGCCGGTTCCGGCCGCCTCCATAACCACATGGTCTGGGATATGGTACACCCCCCCGTAGGCCATCCAAATGTGATTGTAGAAATTTAGTATGACCCCACGGGAGAGTCGGGCTTCTAGTCGATAAATCCTTTCGAGCATGAATCTCTCTAGGGAGAACATTATCCACACTAAGAGGGACAAGAGGATTTTGGGCCTTTTTTCCACCATCCGAAGATGATGGAACCTTATATGGGGTACCATATTGGCCTCTCATGTTGTGTTGTGTACGTTCTGCCATAATAGTAGTTTATATGAATCGAGTTCTGACAACTAAAAGAACAATTTCAACTGAAACTGAAGGGTTTAAATCAAGATATATCGGTTTTCTTCAAAGAAGTTGAAAAGAGGGAGTAAGAAATCTTAGAAGTTCGAAAGATAGAAAAGATTGAACCTTCCTCCTATTTTAGAGGGCAAAAATACACAGAAATCGAAGAGGCATGATTCGAAATGGGGTCGGGAAACTAGAACATCAAATCTTCCCTTGAACCATCTCGGGAGCAGATATAATCATGACGCATGCCGATTATAACGTCAGTTCAGAAAGTAGACCACATGTCAACGAATCGACAACGCCATGTACTTCCTCATTTTCCTGATCACGTCGTCGCCCTCATACAAAGGTCAAATTCTTCAAAGGACCGGATCGACATTTTCGCCCATTGAAGACGTATGCCGCATACGCCTCCAAAGAGTGGACGGGCTAATTGTATGGGGCCAAATGTGACCCTTCACATCCTTACGACCAGAGGGTACGATCTCCCTTATATACCCCTTATAACATGGGTACTGTTTAGACGTAGGGACGCGGGCAATATCACTCACGATTAGACGTCTCCACTAAGAGGATGTCGACTACGCTCTAATGTTTTTATTATCCATATATAATTAAAAGCCAACAACAAAAGCATATAATTATGACAAGTGGCATAATCACAAAAAGCCAAGTGGCATTGTTAAGACAAAAATAACTACCTTTTAACTAATTGTTTTTTTAAATTTTGAATTAATTAGTTACTCTTTTTGAATTAATAAATATAAATATATTATAATTAGCTATATTAAAAAAAATAACTACCCATTCAAATTAAGGAGTAATTTATAGTTGATGTTTTAAAGTTATTTTAAAATAGAAAAAAAATACATAAATTAGCTACAGAAAAAAACGAAAATATTAATTAATGGGCAAAATAAAAAAGAAGAAGAAAAACTACCCATTCAAATCGGTGAGTAGTTTCAAATTGGAGTTTTAAAACGAAAAAATAAATTAAAAAAAGAAAAATTACCATTTCAAATTGGGGAATAGTTTCAAGTTGGAGTTTATAATTATTTTAAAATAAAAAACAAAAATAAATCAATAAAAAGAATTGATTCAAATAGTGGAGTAGTATCTTTCTAATATTCTATATTCTATATATCTTCTATATATTATTAAAAGGAGAGAATAAAATCCTCTCCTTATGCCAAATGGTAGCTTAAAAAAACCTTATGGAATAATTAGTCAATAACAAAGAAATTATCTATTGAAAATTTAAAAAAAATTAACTACCTAAATTAACTACTAAAACATGGGGGAGAGTTGGTTTAGGTTAGTTAATTTCTTTATTTTATTTTTTAAATTCTTTTTTTATTTTATGAAAAAAAAGTATCAACAACAACAACCCAGTATAATCCCACAAGTGGGGTCTGGGGAGGGTAATATGTACGCAGGCCTTACCCCTACCCGGGGGGCAGAGAGGCTGTTTCCAGGAGACCCTCGACTCAAGACATCAACAAAAGACGATAAATTAGTACTATCAATAGACTCATATTAAAATAACATAAAATAACAACATAACACAAAATAATAAAGTAGCAACAATATAAGAAATACGAAATAGATGAAATGTATACTAATATCCAATAACTAACTCCATGTACTGATCCGTAAACTCCTACGATTACCTCCTAACTAGCTAATATCACTCTAGTGCGCTGTGGAATTATTCATAACTTCCCCCTAACCTACAACTTTAATGTTCGACTTCCACAATCCCCTATCAAGGGCCATGTCCTCAGTAATCCTAAGACGCGCTAAGTCCTGCCTTATCACCTCTCCCCAATACTTCTTAGGTCTTCCTCTACCTCTTCTCATGCCCACCACAGCCAGTCGCTCACACCTTCTCACCGGTGCATCAGTGCTCCTCCTCCGAATGTGCCCGAACCATCTGAGTCTTGTTTCTTGCATCTTGTCCTCTATGGGGGCTACACCCACCTTCTCTCTAATATATTCATTTCTAATCTTATCCATCCTTGTATGCCCGCACATCCACCTCAACATCCTCATCTCTGCTACTTTCATCTTCTGGGTGTGTGAGTTCTTAACCGACCAACACTCGATCCCATACAGCATTGCAGGCCTAACCACTGCTTTATAAAACTTACCTTTTAGTAAAGGTGGAACTTTCTTGTCACACAGGACTCCCGTCGCTAACCTCCACTTCATCCAACCCACCCCTATACGATGTGTGACATCCTCGTCGATCTCCCCGATCCCCTGAATAACTGACCCTAGGTACTTGAAACTACTCTTCTTAGGGATGATTTGAGAGTCAAGTCTCACGTCCACTCCCGTTTCCGTCGGCCCCGCCCCAAACTTGCACTCGAGGTATTCCGTCTTTGTCCTGCTCAACCTGAATCCTTTAGACTCAAGGGCATTCCTCCAAACCTCTAGCCTTTCGTTTACCCCGCGTCGTGTTTCGTCAATTATGACTATATTATGAGCAAATAGCATGCACCATGGAACCTCCCCTTGAATATGATGTGTTATGGCATCCATCACCACGGCAAATAGGAAAGGGCTGAGTGCCGACCCTTGGTGCAACCCCGTAACAACTGGAAAATGCTCGAAATCGCCTCCTATTGTCCTAACCCGAGTCTTAGCTCCTTCATACATGTCTCTAATCACCCTAATGTAGGCTACCGGAACCCCTTTAACCTCTAAGCAGCTCCATAAGACCTCCCTAGGAACCCTGTCATACGCTTTCTCTAGATCAATAAACACCATGTGAAGATCCTTCTTCTTATCCCTGTACTATTCTGCCATCCTCCTAATAAGATGGATAGCTTCTGTGGTAGATCGCCCCGGCATAAATCCGAACTGGTTGTCCGAGATAGACACCATCCTTCGCACTCTCATCTCTACCACTCTCTCCCAGATTTTCATGGTATGACTTAGTAATTTGATACCTCTATAGTTGTTACAGCTCTGGATATCGCCTTTGTTCTTATACAACGGAACCATTGTACTCCACCTCCACTCTTCGGGCATCCTATTAGTCTTGAATATCACATTATACAACCCAGTAAGCCATTCCAATCCTGCTCTACCCACACACCTCCAAAGTTCAACCGGAATTTCGTCTGGCCCGGTAGCTCTACCCCCCTCATCTTACGCATTGCCTCGGTGACCTCATCGACTTCAATGTCCCTACAATAACTTAATTCATGGGGAATGTCGGTGTTCCGCAATCCACCTAGTACAATTCCCTGATCCCCTTCTTCATTTAGGAGTTTATGAAAGCAGGTCTGCCATCTCCACTTAATCTGGTCATCCCCCATCAGAACTTTGCCGTCCTCATCTTTTATGCACCTCACCTGGTCCAGATCCCGAGCCGCCCTCTCTCTTAGCTTAGCGAGGCGGAATAACTTCTTCTCCCCGCGTTTGCTACCTAGTTCCTCATACAAACGAGCAAAAGCCGCCGTCTTAGCCTCCGTTACTGCCATTTTCGCCTCCTTTCGAGCTACCTTATATCTCTCCATGTTCGCCCTCTTCTCCTCCTCGCCAGTGCTCCCTACTAATCGCATGTAAGCTGCCTTCTTCGCTTCCACTTTACCTTGGACAGTAGTATTCCACCACCGGTCTCCTTTATGGCCACCGGTGTGGCCAGAAGATAACCCCAACACATCTCTCGCCGCCTTCCTTATACAATCAGCTGTCGTCGACCAC